>JABAJZ010013692.1:15817-28929 GCA_018857265.1 Termitomyces sp. T32_za158 | reverse complement strand
TGTTGGGGTCAGTGGTAGGGGGTGTTGGAGGGGTGTCAGGGAGTACTCCAGGGGTACTCTAGAGTGGGGTCATGACAATCTCCTTGCATAGGTCTTGTGTACATAGCTACATCTAGTCTGCCTTGTAAGGCCATGCTTTGGAAGAAGCCCCCATCATCAGCAGAACCTGACATGGAGGACCATGTTTGCTCATCGGCTCTGCTGTCACTGCCTCAGTGTGGGCATCCTGGGAAGTCATTGGGCCAAAAAAAAAATTTATTCTAGTCCAAGTGTAAGGCTTTGACTGACAAGTCATAATGTGGTTCATCAATAGCACTAAGAACAGAATTGTACAGTGAAACAGTAGGTAGTTATGATGCAATGTACCTAAAAATGGAATGGACTAAGATAAAGAATATGATGACACCACTAAGTACGAATATGAGGCATGGTCACATGAGTATTGTGACAGCTTACAAAAAAGGTCATGAGGGATGCAGTTGAGGAGGCAATTGGGGAGGGGCGTGATCAGAAGGAACCCTTAAGAAAACCTTGATGAGAAGGGCTTGAATACAGGGGAGTAGTTGCATGACAAGTACTTTATATAGCTTTCAGTGAAGTCAGACGACATGTCCACTTACATAGTGTACATAGTGGCACCATTGCTGAGACCAACTGACAAGTGCAGAAAGTCTCAGTTTTGAAATCCATGCCTGTTCAGCCACTGGGGGTTTTAGTGGGTATTGTCAAAGCACTTGATTCCCACACTACTGTATCAACAGTGTCGAGATGCATAACAACCACCCTTGCTGGGGTTTATATCCCCTGGCACAGCTGCAGGCCCAGGGGAGACGACCTTGTCATCGGTCACAGGGCTACCTGGAAACAGGTAACACTACACCAAGAAAAGAAAAGGAAAAAAGAAAAAGACTCGGGAATAGTATGTTGACCCATTTAATGTAAAAATTGGCCATTCATTTGACGTGATTTTCATTTATGGAGTGTATAGTGTACGAATTCACGCCTGAATAAGCTAGAGCAAAAGATTCAACTTCTGCGATAAACGACGTAGGGAACAATTGCAATCGATGTATAGAGGGAGTAGAAGCGCCAGGGACGGATGCAACGAGGGACGGGTCAAGGTATGCAAGAGAGGGGTCAATACCAGCGGCGATTGCAGCAGCCTCAAGTGCAGACATGGAGTTGGCATGTGTCGTTGATGGAGAGGGAACAGAGTCTTGTGATGTAGAGGAAGGGTCTTCTGCTGCTATCGGATTGTTCCATGTCGTTTCATGGGTTTCGGTATTATAGAAGTAGTATGCGTTGTATTGAGGCGAGTATATAGCCTGCCATGGTGTTGATTCCGGGGTCTCCGTTGATGCAGACGATTGCCCTGATTGTTCTCCATCGTCGGCGTTCTGGTCATCGCCAGAAGAGGACTGAAGATGGTCTTCCTGCGTCTTGTCCGCCGCTGCCTGACCAGCGCCGTCGACAGTGGGGACCGCTGGTTGCTGTTCGGGTGGCGAAGGCTGCTGTGCGTCGGTGGAGGACATTGGAGCGAAAAGCACGTGGGTTAGGGTTGAAACGTTGATTTGTTTGGCCGACTCAGAGGCATCGACAAAGGTCTGCCAGCTGCAGCCATGCCCCCTCCCGTCCAGCCCATCTTTCCCGCTCTCTATCTTTATCCTCTCAATGACTCCTTTTTTCCAAAGCACATATCTCTCGCACATGGACAACGGGTGAAAATTGGCCGCCAAACCAACGCAAAGACCGCTCCAAACGAGAAGAATGGCTATTTTGACTCCAAGGTCTTGAGCAGGCAGCACGCAGAGGTATGGGAAGAAAGCGGCAAGGTATGCGACAATTTGTTGTCTGTGACTGTCTTTTGACCCCTTACGAACAAAGATTTTCATCAAAGATGTCAAGAGCTCAAATGGTACATTTATCAACGGGGACAGACTCAGTCCTGAAGGTCTCGAGTCCGACCCCAATGAGCTCAAGAATGACGATATAGTAGTGTGTACTTGACCTCAACCCTATCAACCCCGCCCTCATCTATTTTTCCAGGAATTTGGCATCGACATTGTTGGCGACGACAACAAAACTATCATTCACCACAAAGTCGCAGCCCGCGTCGTCTGTGTCTTCACCGAGCAGGATGTGCAGGTTGCGGCTCGCATAGAACATATCAATCAGCATAGTGTGCAACAATACCAATCATCCGCGCCCCCTGGCCCATCACAGCAAGGAAATGCCCAACCTAACGGTGCTGGTTCGTCATTCCCCTTCGCGGCGGGCCAGCAACGACGTCCGCAGCTAGCGCAGCAAGGCCTAGCGGGCATGGGTGGCATGGGTGGCAGTCTCCGGCCTCCCGGAAAGAGTGGCCTTACTTTTGACCACATCCTCAGTCGGCTCCAGGGCGAGCTTCAAAAGAGCCGTGAGACAGGATCTGAGCTTCATACGCTCTCCGGCGCCATGAACGAAATACATGATACCCTGGGAGGAAATCTCGTATGTTATCTTCATTTTTACTGATATGCTCGTCTCACGATTTCGCTCCAGCCTCCCAATCTCCCTTCATACCCATCAGCTTTACCACCTGTTCGTCCTTCACAACCACAGTCACAAGAACCTTCAGGGCCAACTTCCTCCTCGGTTTCACCTGAACAACCTGCTGCCGCCCCGTCAACAGCGCTGACATCATCTGTCCTCACAGACCTTCAATCCAAACTCCACGAAACACAGGCTTCGCTCTCGACACACGTCGATAAGATCCGGGCCTTGGAGGGCGTATTTGCCGAGCAGGAAAGCATCAAATCCGAAGTGCGCGCGTTACGCGAGATGATGGAGACAAAACGGAGAGAAGTGGAGGGCGAGCACTGTGTCGAACCACGAGGAGGATTTGATGAAGAGGAGGATGAGGAATCGTCTGTGCAAGACGACGGCGATGTGAGGAGTATCCGGACTATTGTGCCACATGAGCTGGAACGAGTAGATGAGGAAGACGAGGAGCAACTAGCAGCGGAAACCTATTCTGAGACACGATCAGCATCTGAGGAAGAGCATGAAAGAGACGAGCACGACCGACAGATACAACTCGAGCGGGAGGCTCTGCATGAGCAAGCAATACTCGAAGACGAAGAGGAGAGAAGACGCAGAAACGATGAGCTGGGCCGTCCACGCACGCCCGAGCCCACGAATCTCGGTTTCCGCAATGGGGACGCTTTCAGTTCGCACCTGTCTGCCTCCAAGCAGACCGCGGCAACCCATCGTTCTTCCCCTTCCTCGCCACTGTCGAAGATTGCTGCATCTTCAGGTCATAGTGACGAGGCGATGGATCTGGTCTTCCAACAACTAAGCTCGCTCCTGGCGCTCACCTCATCTCTAGAGGCCCAGCATGCTGCAGCCCAGTCCACCATATCTGCTCTCGAGAGCAAAGTCCAAGATCTTGAGGCTACAGTCAAGGCCACACAAGAAGCTGCGGCTGCACAAGCTCAGGCTCAAGCATCGGCTCCGGTCGCTTCTGAACTTCTACCCGTTCCTGCGGCTGAGGATCGTGAGAGTCTTATGACAATGGTTATGGAGTGGAAAAAGAGCATGGAAGGTCAGTGGAGCAGTGTCCGCGAAGACTGGGATAAGGAACGTGAGCGACTGAATCAGGCGCGGGAGCAGCTGGAAGGGAAGGTGCAGAGCATGGATTCTGGATTTGAGAAATTGGGCGTCGCCGCAACGGCGCTCAAGGTGCAGCAGGAACAAATTGAACTTCGGCAAAAGGAGCAGTTGCTTGCACTAGAACAGAAAGCGCATGCCTCATTGAATGGAGACGCAAAGTGTCACATTGGGCTTGTTACCCCCCCGAGCCCCAGGAGTATTTCGTCGGACTCAAATCGGTCGAGACGGAAATTGAGGAGAGGTAGATCTAGGCAACGGTCGCGGAGTGCGTCGCCTGGGTCTGGAGATGACGACACAGATATCACCCTTGCTTCGGAGGAACCGACTCCTTTCAAACCAAGCTCATTGATGGGTTCACTGAAGGCGAAGGTGAAGCGACAACATGTCTATGAGGTTCCAGAGGAAGAGGAGGACGGTGACGACACTGTACTTGGAGTACGGTCAAAGACCGGCGCAGAGACTCTCGCAACACCGGAGTCGTCCGTCTACATTCCTTCCAAGTTTTCAAACGGGTCAGCAATCGACGATAGTGTAACGTCTCCAAAGCCTGCCACACGGAGAGAAAGGGATCTTGTGCGTCATTCTCCTTCCCTTTTCTGTTATTCCAGGAATCTCATCCTCTATCAGATTCAGCTTCAGACCGCAGTAGGAGTGCTATTTCTCGGTGTAGCTGCCGCCGCCGTTCTCTGGCGAGTGAAGCCTGAAACATGACGTCTCGCTGTAACCAATTAGAACTGGCGGCGGCCCTCAAAACCTTCTGCACAGCTATCACATACAACACTGCGGAATTCTTGTACTTCTTCATCAGTCTGTCTTCCTCCTTTACCGCCATGATTGTTGATCCTTTATTTATGACAGTTTTCTTTTAATGCGTATTATGAGCTATGGGTCACTTGTTTTTTATCTATCTATACATTACTGCAATGAATTGATAACAAATCTGTTATACAAGTCCATAGGTTTGTGCCTGCCTTTATTCGCCAGATTGGCGTGGACTGCATGATCCGCCCACCCAAACCTGGTGACGAAAGTTACAGAGACCAATCTCATTATATATGTGCGATGATTTCCTCGCTGCTGATATTCATGCACTCCTTCCACGTCTTCCACACTCCCCGAAAACACCTTTAGAGAGATGGGAGTGAAAAGAGGGGCACAGGCGCTTCCGACGTGAAAGGGTACGGATCACGTTGGAGGTTACACTTGTCCGCGCGAAGGTACATAGTGCTATTTCTCACAAGATTCGACGAGCTTGATCTGTGTATCATTGATAAGCGTTCAACAACACCGAACGCAGGAAACTTACTCTCTGTTCTTCTTGATGGCACTGCAAAGGGGTTATTTGGGTTGATGCTTCTTTTTCCCGCATGCTTAAGCGGTTTTGGATGGATCTCTACGATGTTGATCGCGACGGTCTGTTTCCTTTTCTCCTCAAAAATAGTGACAGAGAGCTTCCGAGCGACGACTTTCGTTACGTTTATACAACAAGTACATGACATATGATAGAGTTTGAGGCATTCGATGGCCAAGAGCATAAAGATCAAATGAGTCGAGTGCCGCGCTTCACACAGACCAAAGACACGACATTTGACAATTGACATATTTTATTTGACTCGGCTATAGGTATGTACATCTACATTTATCGTTGGACGAAGACAACGAGTATGTACCTAAGAGGAAAGAACGTCAGCATATATGCAATCGACAATGCGTTGACAAAGAAAGGATCAGACATCCAAAGGAAGGTCGTTTCAACTCGCATCGCGTCGACCCCCACCTAGCATCATCGCACCACAAGGGCGGCCCACAGCTTAGCGATCTTTGGGTTCGACCAACTAAGGGGGAGAATTAATGTTCGGTATTGGGGGAGTACTCCAAGCGGAGGACGCTCAAGTGGAAACTGCGAATGTAGGAAGTGTTTCATCAAGGATGTGTACGCAAGAGAACGTAAACGTATCGAAAAAAAAGTACTAACCATACGAAAGAAACCGCATCCGATGAAGGAAAAGATCTAAGGCAAAAGAATCAGTATTTGGTTCAAGGAAGCGTGACGAGAATCAGACGAAATGGCACTGGCAAGTACACTAGACGCTCAAAGAGCGCAAATCTGTTGCGAACAGATTCTCTATCTCTCGACATGGTCGTGTAAGACGGGGAAGAGAATAAAGTCATCAGGGAGATTCAAGAAGGAAGAGATACTCACACAGGACAGAATGGAGAATGGAGAAGCAAGAGAAACGACGAAAAATTTGTAGTTGCGGGTTGTTTGGTCAGCTTTGTGAATGTCCGTGCACGGTCACGTTATCTGATGCGGATTGATATGGACGTCCGTCCGGCTTTCCGGATGCGACCAAAGGCTGGCGGGTGCTACATAGTATGCTTGGTTCGGGACTCATGATGTTTTTTGTGCCTTGGAGCAACGGTAAAATTACAAGCGTATATATTCCGCTGTATCGCTATATCACAAGTGTATCGTGTATGTGTAACATGGATATGTGAGTTAGAGATATAGCCTGCCGTCGCCCTAATCAATGATATCCTCTTGCATCCCCTACAACCCATACTTCTCTACAAACTCCCCATGATACTCTGCCAGTTTATGCACGTATTCCTCTGTCCCGGGACACAAGCACGTAAGTCTATAATGCCATTCTCCCTCCTTCTGGCCAAATCCACTCCCAGGGGTGACACAAATTCCGGTATGATCCAACAAACCCAAAGCATAAAACACATCAGGCTCCTTTCCTGCCTCCCGCGCAGCTTTCACCGCCTTGTCCGACAAAGTGATCTTCGGGTGGAGATACAATGCCCCAGGGGAATCGACGCAACTTACTCCAGGCAATGAATTCAAGCGCTTTGCCATGATTTTGGTACGCGATGCAAGGGATTCGTGAATAGTATTTGTTTCCTTCTCCCAGAGATCGTAACTTTCGTCACCAGGTTTGGGTGGGCGGATCATGCAGTCCACGCCAATCTGGCCGGATAAAGGCGGGCACAAACCTACAGAGACCATCTTATAGATCTGCGCGATAATATCCTCGCTGATATTCGTGCACTCGAAGTAACCTCCGCGCCTTCCGCACTCCCCAAAAACGCCTTTAGAGATGGAATGGAATGAAAAGAGGGGTATAGGCGATTGGGTCTTCATGACAACTTTCTTGAACGACGTGAAAGGGTATTGATCACGTTGGTGGAGGTTATCTTGGTACACCTCGTCCGCAAGAAGGACAAGCGAGTATTTCTCACATAGTTCGACGAGTTTGGTCTGTGTCTCCTCATCGAGAAGCGCGCCAGTGGGGTTACCGGGATTTATAATGACCAGCACTTTGGTCTCGATGCCCTCTTTGGACGCCTTCTCGATTGCAGCTTCGACAGAAGGGACGGAGGTGGACCAGCCAGATGATTCATCGAGATAATAAGGGACAGCTTTGCCGCTGTTTTGCGCAAGGGTGGCAGTGTATAGTGGGTATTGTGGGATGGGAATTAGAACGCCGCAGTTGGGCGAGTTTATAAGCATTGAGAGAAGAAGAGAAACACCGGCGGATGCACCAGCGGTGAGAAATATGTTGCTAGGGTTGCAGGGGTATCCATCGCGATCTAAGCCGCTAGTCAGAAGGGAAGTAGCGAAAGGGATAGTGAGGGTACCTTCAATGAAATTCGCAACATTCTTTCGAATCAGGGGTACGCCTTGACTATGTGAGTAAGCACCGATAGAACCGACCTCGTCCAATATTTCTTTGGCACGAGCAACGACATCCTGAGGGAACACATGCGGAGCGAGCTCAGCGAGCGCAGGCCACTCAGTAAGTGCAGCGACCTGACGAAGATACAATCAGTACAAGTTCATCCCAGCGATCCGTGCGAATGCACCTGTCTAGTGAAGGTAATTGGCGACTGGTCCAACCCCTTCTGCTGTGGATTCCCGATATTGGACGAGATGACCTTGTCAAAAGGCAGTCCGTTATCTTTCTCTGTCAGTTTGATTCTATATTCCTCCGCCTTGATTGCTAGTTCGCCGCGGACGGCATACTCGACATTCTTTACGACGGGGTTGAGTGAGTCGAGAGTGAGAGGGCGCATCGTTGTTGCGTAAGTCGAAGAATGTCGCAGGGATTGGTGAGAGGAGTTGTAGATAATCGATGGGAACTGGGCAGGTCTAGAAATGTGCCTCAAGGCCTGGTTGACCGGGGACATATGTCACCGAGGGCTCTCCGCGTGACTTGCAAAAATTGCTACAAATGGACAAGAAAAGGAGGAAAAGGATCGGCAGGGTCTTTCACCACCGAATGGTCTAGGAAGGAGAGCACTGTTGAACAGGAACAGCTATATATGAAAGTCCTCAAACGATGCGATATATACGCGAGTGGTACTTATAGTTCGAGTTTTTAACTTTCCCTCGCAGGTTCATGCCTGTGCGGAGTGTAAAAATCCGATCCGAATATATTCCGAATTAACGACCCCTATCGACGGATCAGGTTTTATGAGAACGGATCGCCCGCCAGTGGGACCTTTTCTACTTCTTCGTTCGACTGGCGGTCAGCTCCTGGTGAAGCAGTAAGCCATCAAAAGCAATGGTACGAACGCCAAAAGTATAAGTATGAGATGAGTCGAGTGTCACACTTGACACAAATCATTCAAGCTAAATATCATCCTCTGGACCATCCTCGATCATTCTTGCGTACTCTTCATAGCTGGCGAACGTCGGGAGCGCCTTCAGCTTCTTCCTCTGCTCGCGCGAGTTGTCTTTTCTCTTTCGCTTCTTGCCACTTTCCTCATCTTCAATACCACCCCATTCCTCGGTAGTTTGAGCAACACCCTCCTCTTCTGAACCATCCCAATCGATGAGGCCGTCGGGAACGTCATCATCAAGGGGTATAAGGTCCTCGTTGTCCGAACCTTCGACTAGAGACAGTTCATCCTCCTCATCCTCACCCTCGTCCTCCTCGTCATCCCCATCGACAAGAGCGTCACTTTCACCGTCATCATCCACATCCAAGTCAGAAGGAAGGTCGTCGTCATCACTGTCCTCCATAAGGTCGTCGTCTTCACCCTTGACTTGGGGCATTGACTGTTGCATTGCCTGGAAGCGAGATCAATATCTATATCTCTTGTTACAACGCACAGAGAAATTCCTACCTTCCAAATCTCTGCCTCATCCTCGTCTTCTTCTTCATCACTATCATCTTGCGCGACCTTCTCTTGTTCCTCATCAGATTCGACAGCATCGCTCTCCTCTTCCGCATGATTCTTTCTCTTCCCTACCTTCGTTGCTTTTGCCTTTTCTCTCTCGCTCTTCTGAGAAAAGTACTTGTGGTAGAACAACTAGCAGATAGATCGTTAACACCTTCCCCTCGCAATAGCCCAGATTCCAAGGCTACTTACCTGGTCGACTGGTACATCTTCCGCCCTCTTTTGCAAGAACTGAGCCTCATTCATCAATGCCGCGTCTTCCACTTCGCCTTTCAGCAGCTTCACTCCCGTTCCATCGAGTCCGCTTGCGGCAGGCTGCATAGCACTGGCACCTTTCGCTTTGCTCACATCCTGCTTTGCCTTTTTCGGATTCTTATAGACGAAACGATCCAAGAAATGTGAGAGTGTATTCTGCGAGAGATCTGCACTGGCGGTAAGTGGCTGAGATGTGAGTAGTTGTCTTGCATGGAGTGCGATGGCTGGGTGATAATGATGTAAGAGAGGTGTCTGATAAAAGATGTCAATATGATATAATCGGGAAGAGATTGAGACTCTTACAAGTTCCCATATTGGCGATGAGGACGCATGTGCGTACAGCGGATCACGCTTCCGTGGGTCGTAAGGCTCGGCTTTAGGGTTTGCAGGCTCATTTAAGATCGAGCGGAGACCTGGCACAGTCCCGAATAACTAGATGTATCAATTTTGTCAATCATGGACACACGGCAAGGCCTTGAATACCGACCTCCCCAAGAAGATACAGGCCACCGGCCACAAACTCTGTTGCCCCGCTCCCGCCGCTGGCCAACAGCTGAACAAACCGTCGCACGATCGCCTTGACCCGCTCACCATTGGCGTTCCCAGCATCTGCCTTGATAGACTTGAACAGCAAATTGAGATACATCGCCTGTTTAGACGATGCGGCTAGCCGGATATCGTGTAGAGATTCGTACAAAGTACGATAATACCGATCTACAATGGACTTTGAGGTTGATGTCGAGGTACCGGAGGCAGACGAGGACAGCGTGGAGCTGATCTGTTGAATTAGAACAAGGGCTTGCAAGGAGATGTTGAAGGTGGATTTGTGCGTAATAAGGAAGAGAGTATCGATGTGTTTGTTCAGCCTATAGGTCAATCAGCACCTTACGCAACAAAACACGGAGGGCGAAACGTACCCACTGTCCCCTGCATCAATTTTCGCGAACGGAAGAGCACGATTCACGCCAGTTAGAATGGCCGAAATAAGCCTTGAATGGGCATCCTCTACCTCTGCGAACCCAGCTGCCCCCTTGACCTCTATCACTTTCCCCTTCCCCTTCTTCTTGCCATCGCGGACTTTCACTCTCCCCTTTTTATCCTTCACCACTTCGCCTGGCTCTTCCACAACGGATGTGTGTTCCACGTCCTCCACCGGGTCCTCCCCCAAAAGCTCCTTGAACATCTCAAAATACACTTCGATCAGTTTTAACGCGACATCACGGTCCCCGGGCGTCAACACAATCTGATTGAACGTGATCGTCGCGTAATATCGCGCGTGGGCATTACCGCTTTTCTTCTCAGAAGATGTGGACTTGGACTTGGACTTGGACTTTGGCTTCGGCTCGGCGTCGGTGAAACGAATGTGCGTTCCTTTGCTCGGAGGGACAGAAGGAACAGAGGGCGGTGCCGGCGGTCGAAGAACCAGGGCAATGATTTCGCGCACGACAACAGTTTTCATGGATGGGTGGGTTTGGAGAAGCTGGAGCAGGTGGTAGGATGCGCGGGAGCAGATAGGTTTCTCTATGTCCCCCTGTGCGAACCGTCACTAAGCATCTGACATGCAAGGAAAGCAAAGGAAACGTACAAGCTTGTTGACGAGGAGGCGAAGGAGATTTTGCTCTTGCTCAGGCTTGTCTCGAAGGAGGGTGAATAGAAGAGTTATACTTTGGGTACGAACGTATTGCAAAGGGTCTAACGACAAACTCTGAAAAAGGGTGAGTCCATTGAGCTTTTACGAAACAGGAAAACAGACCTCTAGTATCTGGAGAATAGAGAAGAAATACTTCTTTAGCCAGTCCTCATAGTACCAGCCAACGAGAATCTTGTCCGAGACGTTGGGGTGATTCAAAGGTTGGTCGCGGAAGTATCTGCGCGTAGTCAGCTTTGGCCAGGCCATCCATAACCTTCGAACCTTACTTGAGCTTGCGATCGGGTGCACCTCCACCAACCCACCAGTCCACGATGCACCGCAAAGCCTTCAAGCTCTCTTCCCTTCCACCCTTTCCCTTTCCCCGTTCTGCCATTCCCTTGAGTGTCTCCAGGGCCTTGGTGTTGTGCACAGGGCTGCTCTGTACGAGAAGAGTGAGCGCACTGAGTCTGTCGGACAAAGTACCCGATTGGATGATTTTGGAGAGGAAAGTCGTTTCGGAAGACGACGAATTGGACGACGAAGATGACTGAAAAGCGCGTATGTCGGCATTATGTAGATCAGTTGCTTTTTTGGTGAGCGATGCAAGTTGGTCTGGTGTGATCGCGGGCAGCATGGATTTCTGTGGCGCTAGGGGCGGTATCCCTGCGTGCCACAAAGGAGTCGGCTCGAATACGAGCTTTGCATTTTTCTGCATCGTATCCCGCTCCACTGAAGCGGGTTTTTGTGTTCCGTGACCAGTCGCGTCAAGAGAAACTTTTGCTTGTTTATGTCTGTATTTTCACGACGTCAATAGTGGACATTTTGTACCTCCTCCTACCATGGCAAAAGCTGGTTCAACGAAAGACGCGGTGCCTCGTGTTTCAAAGAAACCCTCCAAAGTCGTGTCGGGCGCCCCATCACAGCTCAATCAGTCAAGTCGAAAAGGCAAGCGTGCATGGAGGAAGAACATTGACATACAAGATGTAGAGCATGGTATGGAGGAGATGCGGGCAGAAGAAAGGGTCACAGGGTGAGCATGTTCTACTACAATGCGCTATGAAGACGGGCTGATTATATCTCTGTAGTAAACCTTTGCAGGCAACTAGAGATGAAGATCTTTTCCAAATCGACGTTCAAGGCGACACACAAGGTCCGTTCCTCCCATCTGTCCTGGTGATAATGACTGTAACTATATCCAGTTCGCAAATCGCTGAAAAAGTTTTCTCCTGCCCTCCTTACATCTACAAAAATACTTTCCCAGCGTTCTGCTGTCCCTGCCGTCTTTTCTCGACAATCATCGTCCAACTCGAATAAACGAAAAGCACTCGTCAGCCATGAAGAAAAGGGCAGACTACTCAGGATCGGAAAACGCCCGCGCAAGGGCCCGTTCAACAGCGTTGTAGACCCTACAGAGTTTGGTGCAGGGAGTGCTGTGTTGGAATTAAGCGAGGCTGTCAAGAACAGTGGGACATATGATGTATGGATGCCTCCGTCCGAAGTTGAGATTAAGGATGGGCTCGAAACAGTGCAGCCCAAGAAGATCAAGGTGGGAACATGTCGTGTGCTCACTTGCATATCCCTACTAATTCATCCAGGCACCCGCCACGAAACATGTGCGGGAAGCCATAGAAGTGCAGGCTGTGATAGAACCTCATCAGGGAACGTCATACAATCCAACTGTTGAAGCACACCAAGAACTCCTCTTGCAAGCGCATGAAGCCGAGGAACGACGAGTTCGCGACGCGGAGAAACATGCGCATATAAAGGAGAAGGTGGAAAGTGCCAGGGGGGAAGCCGAGGAAATCACCCCGGGCGTTGCATTAGGGATGAAACTCCAGGCAGAGATGAACGAGGACGACGACGACGACGAGGCTACAGAAGAGCAAGAGGTGCCTGCAAAGAGGCAACCAGCGCGAAAGACCAGTGCGCAGCGGAGAAAGGCGGCTCAATTGCTCGCTGAGGTATGGACAACTGTTTTATTGGTTCTGCGACGAAAGTTCAAAATTGTAATAGAAACGCGAGTTGGCTGAGCGAGCCATGCGAAAACGAATGCTGGCAGCTATACCTTCTGCAAGGAACATACGACGGACAACTGCAAGGCTCTTGTCTGCGCGACAAGAAGAGCTGGTTCAAAAACGCTCGGCAGAGTCATTGAAACTGAAGAAACGTGGACTTTCTGGGAAAAGATTAGGGAAGCACAAAGTGCCTGAAGGTCAAGTAGACGTGCAACTTGGTGAAGATCTGAGCGAGTCACTACGAGCACTCAAAGTACGTATACTCCAGTCGTTGCTGACTGGCTGGTCTGATTGCTCGAATAGCCGGAAGGGAATCTATTCCGTGACCGGTTCCTCAGCATGCAGCATCGCGCGCTTGTGGAACCTCGCGT
>JABAJZ010013691.1:0-28959 GCA_018857265.1 Termitomyces sp. T32_za158 | reverse complement strand
TGTAAGGTCCGGGACGATAACCGGGGGAACGAAGTGAAACCGGAGGGGAAGACGAGTGTTGAACTAAAGGAGGATGGAAGCGAGGTCGAGAGGAAACGATAACTGGGTACGAGGCCGGTGCGGGTCGAGAGTCGATAAAGTCGAGGCAAGGGGTCCGAGACGGGACGAAAGAGACGAAAGTTCAAACAAAACAAGGGAGCCGGTGAGACAAATTCAAAGGGACTTAACGATTCAAGGTTTCAAGTCAACGATTCCGGGGTCAAGGTCACGAATTTACTGGATACGAGGCAAACGATGCGAGGTTACGAGGCAGAAGTTCACGATGTGCAGAGACAGATAATTGGGCAATTCGATAGTGTCAGGCAGTTGGCAGTCGGTGGGTTATTTCCAGGTAATGTGTGCAATATCAATACTAATGTACAATTGGGCTGGCTACGAGTTAAATACTCTACGAGGTAGGCCTTGTCCCGGCCTGCGCCCGATCAGTCCCGGGGTACTGTATAGTCTTACTGTATAGGGCCCCGGGATGTATTGTCGCAGAGGCCCAGGACTGTATGGTGTGTCGAAGGACTGTATGGCGCGTCGAAGGTCTGACAGCGGTTGCTGGGTGCTGGGTGTGATCGCCAGGTGATTGCCGAGTGATGCGGGTGGCGGCGTCGTAGGATCAGGCAGGGTTGATGCAGGATCAGTTAGGGCTGATGCGGGTGATTGCGGCTGAGTAGGATCAGCTAGGGTTGATGCGGTGATTCCCGGAGGTCAGGGTCAGTGGGGCGGGGGATGCGCATCTAGCGAAGGCGGGCAGCGGGCGGGGAAATCGGGAGGGAGCGTGGGGGTCAGGCGAGGTGTCCCGGGGGTGCGTGGTGTGTCCCGGAGATGGGTCGTGACACTTTCCATCTCCCACTCTTGATATAAGCAGCCCTTTTCTCATCCCACTGAGGTTTGAGGGCTTCAGGACACCGTGAAGGTCTCCATGGGTATATCTTATTCTCGTCGATTAGCGGAATGTCATGGTTGATAGCCCGCAATGGGGGCAACGGAGTATCATTTGCCGGTCGGCAAAGAGGCTTGGCATATTCCCTGAGGTCAGCGCATGCCTTTTCTATACTCTCTTCCTCGAGCTGCATTGCGCTCGAGGCCAACCGTCTGACCCCTGTTCCCTCCATTGGCCGAGGAGTTACACTTCCTATGACTACCCTAGGCGGGTTCAACCCTATGGTTACCTGATGTTGGAACAACCACGGGGTCCCCAGGATAAGGTCATACCCGTTCAGATTCATGACGTCGAAATACTGTACGCGATCTATGTTCTGGTATCTGAATCTGGCGGACGCCCCATAGTTAACCTTCGATCGAGACCCTTGCACAGCAAGCTGCACTGGCAGGACCTCCGGCAACTCCTGTTTATCCACTTTGAGCTGCTCCACTATTGTGGTGGACATAAAGTTTCCGAGGGATCCGGAGTCTATCAAGGCTCGTGCGGGGTGTCCGTTTATCTGCACCACCACTACCAAGGGTTTTGGAACCAACCGGGTTTCAGCTTTTCGCCGGGCCGTGTTCCTCTGTAGTGCGGAGTACGTGCCGGCTTCTATCTGTTGTCCGTTGAGTTTGATGACGTGCAGAGCAGTCTCCGTTTCCGAGAACCATACCCGTCCCAGGCCCCTAAAGACCCGAGCCATTTCATCCAGATCATCGTCAAGCTCATCCAGGGGCCGGGCTCCCAATTCCAGGAGCTGGGCATCATAGTCCCGTTCTCGGTCGCCTGAATCGTCCTGATCCAATCCGAATATCCTCCTCTCCAACCGGTCTAAAGATTTTCTCAGTTTCACGTGGTACCAAGAGACAATGTCAAAATTCGGATTCTTCAGATATCTTCCCTCTATTGTAAGGTGAAAGATAATGTGTCGGTCTCGTATTTGGTATTCTTCTTCATTTATTTCGGCAATCTCAAACCTCCCTCCCAGGGGCCCGTCCCAGGGCTCTTCGTTGCCCGCATACGGGGCACCTAACTCTAAAACACGCTTGGCGTTCCACGCCCATACGTCGCGGAGCAGCTGGGCATCAAACCTGGAATTTAGGGAGCTAGGTAGTCCAGCTTCTCGACAGCAGATGCCCGCATACCATCTTCCTAATTCCGCCGTTGGCCTAGCCACCGCACCCTTGGAGATGATTACATCGAATTCTCTTACATCGTCATGCACACGCAGGTCGTCCACGGTTATTCCGTATGCGGTAAACCGGCAACCCTTGTATTGCAGAGCATTGTGGGGATCTCCAGGGTAGGGCTGCATAGATTCTAACATGTACTCCAGTTTTCTAACTTCTGCTTCCCCCAACTGCGAAGGTTTTCCCTGTATTGCTTCCTCTATCCATAATTGGTACAGTTTTTCCTCCGCATTTGGGATCGGGAACGAGTAGCTGTCCTCAAAATCCTTGGGGGGCATCAATACAACCACCTCCTCCGGTTCCCCATCTGTGGGGTCTAGCTCCAGTTCCTCGTTGTCCGAATCAGATACAGTTTGTAGGTCTGGGAGGCTGTCCTCTGAATCAGAAAATTCAGATTCAGAGCTCTCCTCCGAAGTGGTATCCCTCGTACTGGTTTCGACGAGATCAAACGAGGTCATTGACACCCGGATCTCCTCCGTGGTATCTCCAAGGTTAGTTCCCCACGTGGAATCTTCCGTGGCAACGTGCACACTGAATGACGTTAGTCCCGGGGGTTTCGAGGACGAGGTCTTGGTAGTCCTGCCTCGAGGGCAGTTTCAACTGAAATGACCAGCAATCCCGCAATTAAAGCATTTGTCCGCGGCACGGTATTCGGCTTCTTCTTCTTTAGTAAGTTTTCACTTCAAATTATCGTTCCCCGGATTCTTATTGTTATTATTCTTATTATTCGACTGGGATCGTCCCGCTCGGTCCCTGGAGGCCGGGTTCTTGGAGAACTGGGACCGGTGATTCGTCCGATAGGTGGTATTATTCCCCTTGTTTCCCGTGGGTCTGAAGTTTCTTTCAGCAGCCTTGTGCGAGGTACCGCTAGGTTCCCCAGGTCGTGGTGACTCAAACCTCCGATTGCCGTTCTCCGGACGTCTCGAGGGTTTGTCGTCCCAGTCTAGGGAATCTGCTCTTTCCACGTAAGTCGCTTTTTCGATAACTTCGTCCCATTCAGCTGTCTCCAGGTTCAGCCCCATCAAGTATAGTCGTTTCTGCACTCCCTTTCGAAATCCGGTGAAAAGTTTAACGACCTTTTCCCGTGGATTTGCGTGACCTACTACCGTGAATAAATCGTCTAATCCGGAGGCATAGTCTCGGACCGAGGTCTTTCCTTGTGTATAATTTTTAAGAGCCTCCCGTTGTTTGTTTCGAAAATCTCGTCAAACATTCCGATAAAGAAGCTATTCAGAGACCAATTCTCGGGAGCCCTCGCCGCCACCCGGGTATAGTAGGTCCAGGCTCGACCTTTGAGGAAACTGGATATGGTCAGGACGTGGCACTCCTTAGGTACGTATCCGAACTTCAAGTATGATGAATACTGAGTCATAAACTGTTGGAACAGTGCTAAGTTTGGTTCGCCGTTGTATTTTTCAGGTGGAGTTGGTTTAATAAGAGTTTGGGGAACCTCCCTCTTATTCTTGAACCTTCGAGCTTTAATACGTCGCCTGTCTCGAGGGATCTCCTCCTCGCTGCTCTCATCCTGTATTTCCGAGTCTACGTCGGATTCCAAATCACTGTCCTCCCGAATTCTTCGGAACGCGTGTCCTAAGGCGCTATTTTCTCCGATGTAGGTGCTAGGTCTGTTCTTATCCCTGCCCCCTTTTTCCCTTTTCTTGGTAGGCTCCGGTCCCCGGTTGGTCACCCTGCCGATCAGGTCTCCTAGTTCGTTTGACCGAGCTTCCGACGGTCTGTGTTCTCAGTGGGCCTTGTCCCGGTTTTTTGCCTTTTCGAGTTCTATCTCCTTCCTTAGCCTTCGTAACTGGTTTTCCAACTCAGTTATTTTATTCTTTTCTGTTTTTCTGTCAAATTCATTATTGGTTTTCTCCAAATCTTCTTCAGGTTCGTCGTCGTCGTCTGACTCTTCGGAACCAGGTTCATAATCCGAATCCATTTCGCTATCGGAGCTAAATGGTTCCTTTCGCCTCTGTTCGAAATTTTTGAGTAGTTTCCTCTGGGTTTCGGGGTTCAATTCAATGTCATTGTTCGCGTCGAGTTGTCCCCATTCTCGGGGGTCTATACCTTTGTCTTTTCGATTTAATGTTCTCCTTTCTCGGGACCTTTTGTCCGCTTTCTGATGAATGTTTAGTGTTTTATTTCGCTTTTCTACTAAATCATTCTGTTCCGTAGTTAAGTTTCGTCTTGCTAACTCTATGGTTTCTGTTTGTTCCTGAGTCAGTGGAGGGCCAGTTCCACCTTCTTGACTCTTTCCCTGGCGATTTCCGGTGTCCTTTTCCGCCACGCATGTATCGTGGGGCCGACTTCCGGGTTCATTTCGCTCATCCTGGTGGCCCGGGGATTCACCCGACGGGTCCACCGGACTTGATTCCTCAGCCGATTGGCCTTCACCAATCTGGTGGGAATACTCCCTGTCTTGAGAAGGGGATTTTTCCTGGTCGTCCTTGAGCTCCGTCAAAGAGGATCCCTCGGCCGTATCTGCTTGGTGAGATTCATCCCATCCCTCAGCATCCGATACGTCCGGTGACACGACTCGGCCGGGGTCATCAGGTTGTTCACCAAGCCTGTAGATGGCTCCCCGGGTCGGCGACGATATGCCGGGTCGTAGTCGTCTGAAGTTGTATCTACGGGACTGGTTGTCAGTAGACATGCTATAAAAGAAGACTCACGGCGAGGACGGATCCGGTTGATCAGACCAGTATGGGCCCGAGGCACGAGAGTCTAAGAGTTTTTGGTGTACGTTGGTTTTAGGGCTTTATGAGTTCAAAATATGTAACGCAAGGCTACCCGTTTGAGTAGAGTTTCGTCACACTAGAGTAGAGTCTCACGATAGAACTGGGTTAAGTCCTAATATTGTGAGTGCTGTCGTACACACAGTAAACTACGCCTATTTATACTAAGAGTAGTGTCGGGTGATTGGCTAATCATAACAGTAAGAAACAGTAGGTCCGCGAGACATGGACCTACACAAAGTCAGACGTGACCAGTGGGCGCACGAGTCACGGTGCCGCTACACAGTCTCTCGATCTCAGGCTGCACGCTGGGCATATTTTTCCCTGCTTCTTCGGTTCGCTTCGAGTAACAGCTGTACGATGTATCTTTTTTGGACCTGACGTGGGTGACTGAGTGCTGAGCGTCAATTGCTTGCATTTCTTGCGACTAGTGTACTTTGAAAAAGAAGAAACGAGATGAAAGAAAGTACACCGGCACGCCATTGATGTGGCTGACCACCTGACTTTGGACGATAGGGCTCTTGTCGTCTGGTCCTACGCCACTGTCGCACCAGTGCTCGCTTTCTTGGTCTACTGCATCGCTGTCCCCCGCGCCCTCAGTCGCACGCGCGCACAGACGCACAGACGATCACGACTATGACTCACTGACACCAACACTAACATATCATCTCCTGATGAATGGCGAACAGGGATGGCCACTCAATGTGTACTTGGTAACCAGTGAAACCATCACCTTGGTCAAGTTGAGGTGCTTACTCGTCAAATGTGCAGCAGGACAGAGAACGACAGGGTGTTCGTTGCTTTGCGTTGCGTTGTTTCCTTCTGCCCTCGTTACTCGCTCCCTTGCCTCACCTACCCCTCCTCGACCTCGACCTCGACCTCAATCGTAAATGACAATGACACGTCATCGACTACACACGCTTCTCCTCTGCTCGCTCGTGCTCCTCGCCGTACTGCATACATCGCGCGGTGTACTGATGTGCCCCCCGTTAGACAACAATGGGTCGATATTTGAGGATCGGCGCGTTGATGTTGAGTTTGACACTATGGATTGCTTTTACGAGGACGACGTGGTGTGCGAGTATGAATCTGTACGTTCGCCTTCGGGTTTCTGCCTACCCTATCTGTCTTTCTCCTGATTTGTGTTGTGCACGAACACGAGCACAGGTACGAGCACGACGAGCGTGGAGACTCCCGCTCGCTGTGTGCCTCCGAGCCCCCTTTCTGCTCTTACCTTCTACTTTGCGAATTCAAGGGAGCGGAACGGAACTGATCCAACGACAGAGCGGTGCATTGAGTGAAGAGTCCAGCATACTTGACTGCCCACTTAACTTAGTAACCAATGGCCCGTATGTCATTGCTCTCTCTCCAGCCTCCACCCTTCAAGCTAACCCCTGCACTACACAGCACATCCACCCTTAAACGCAAATCTGAAGCGACACGGACGCGGACGTCGCTGCGCGCCCATACGACCGTGAGGACTACTACACCCACCCCACCCTCGCCTTCTCCACCGGCGTCTACAGTCACTGGCGCAGGAGCATCAAGCACCAGCACCACTTCCACATCCCTCCCCGGCTCGCGCGTGGCCCCACCCTCCGACTCTTCCTCCAACTCCGACTCTAAGTCAGCCTCAGTCTCAGCAGACTCAGGCTTAAGCGCACCGACTACGACTACGACCAGGACACCGACCACGACGCCGGCGGTAGTCGTGACTGTCGTGACGAGCACATCGACAGTAACACTCGTGCCGACGCCGAGCACGGCTGTGCCCCCCGCCGTCGTTAGCACGGGCGGGGCGTGCGCTCGTTTTGGGCACGGATGCGGACATGCGGCGATGGGGGTGGGTCTCGTGTTGCTTGGGGTTGGAATGGTGCTGTGACCACCTCGGTGGAGGATGCGTGTGTGTGTGTGTGTGTGAGGCGTTGTCGTGCGGGTTTCTTCAGCAGCTCAGAGCAGAGGGCTGAACCAACTAGGGCTTGTTCACCCCTCGGTTCGCGTTGATTTGCGCGGAACTATGTATGTGTATGTGTACGTGTACGAATTATTGATTCCTGGACTGTTGTACGTAAGTATGTATCAGTAAGTAGGTAGCATCGAATCGCGTCTTTGTACGCGTTTTTCTTTTTCTTTTTGGTTGGCTGGTTGGTTGGTTGGAAATACCCGGGGGAGGTCCACGCATGAACGACCGGGATACATACTACATACATGTGGTCGTGTGCCAAGTATGCTACGGACATCCCCCCTTTGAGTGCTATGAGAACCTATCCTCATCCTGCCTTTCTTCATGTTTCCTACAAGTTTCCTATTGTCCCTAGAATTGTCAATGGCAGTCCTCACAGAGGGTAATGACAAGGGAGAAAGAAAAAGGGGCTGAAGGAAATATCGCCTGAAAAGCGGGGAAAATGGGAGGGTCGTCGCACACTGTCCAGGAACTTGAGATGTCAACGCTGTCCCTGATGTCTGCCAAATACAATATACTGACAATCAAAGTGACTCTGAAGAAATAAAAATAAACAGGACATTGAACTGAGTGTTCAACTTGGTAATACGCCAATAATACACGTCAGAGTCTGGTATGAAGACGCGTTTGGATTCACGTGCTGGGATGATTTGGTCTAAGTGGTGATGATCCTCGCCTCCAGGGTTACTTGACTCTTTGATATACTTCCAGTCTCTCTATCTCAGGCTGCACGTTGGGTATATTGTTTCCTGCTTCTTCGGTTCGCTCTGTATAACAGCTGTACGATGTATTTTTTTGGACCTGACTTGGGTGATTGAGCGCTGAGCGTCAATTGCTCGCTTTTCTTGCGACTGGTGTACTTTGAAAAAGAAGATGAAAGATAGTATGTACGTACGTATTCTAATGCACCGGCACGACATTGATGTGGCTGACCACCTGACTTTGAACGATAGGGCTCTTGGTCGTCTGGTCCTCGCCACTGTCACACCAGCGCTCGCTTTCTTGGTGCACTGCATCGCGCTCCCTCCTCCCTCCGTCTCTGCGCCCTTAGCCGCACGCACGCACAGACGCACAGAAGATCACGACTACGACTCACTGAAACAGACACTGATACATCATCATCTCCTGATGAAATGCGAACGGAGACGGCCACTCAGTGTGTATTTGGAAATCATCACCTTGATCAAGTCGAGGTGCTGACTCGTCAAATGTGCAACAGGACAGGACAGAGAAGACCAGGTTGTTCGCTGCGTTGCGTTGCATTGCATTGCATTATTTCCTTCCCCTGCCCTTGTTCCCCTGCCCTCGTTACTCGCTCCCTTGCCTCACCTACCCCTCCTCGACCTCGATCTCGATTGTAAATGACAACGACACGTCACCGACTCAACACGCTCCTCCTCCACTCACTCGTGCTCCTTTCCGTGCTACATACGGCGCGTGCGTTTACGTGCCCCCCGACCAACGACATTGGGTCACACTTGAAGACGGACCCGGACCAGGTCTCCAAGTGCATATACGAGAATGGCGTGGAGTGCGGCTATGATTCGGTACGTTCGCTTTCGTTTTCTTCGCTTGCTTTTCTTTTCTTTTCTTTTCTTTGTTTTTTTTTCCAAGAGCACCAGCATGGAGACCTCCCACCCGCTGCGTGCCTCCGAGCTCCCTTTCTGCTCCTTACCTTTTA
The DNA here is from genome assembly GCA_018857265.1 of Termitomyces sp. T32_za158. Lineage (NCBI taxonomy): Eukaryota > Fungi > Basidiomycota > Agaricomycetes > Agaricales > Lyophyllaceae > Termitomyces > Termitomyces sp. T32_za158. Next base: position 20,420 of record JABAJZ010013691.1, on the reverse strand, counting down.
CTTTGCGAACTCGACGGAACGGAGCAGAACTAACCCAATGACAGAACGGCGCATTAATATTGAGTGAAAAGTCCAACCAATCAGACTGCCAACTTCACGCAGTCAATGACGACCCGTACTTCGTTGCCCTCTCTCCAGCCTCCACCCTCCAAGCTAACCCCTACACTACACAGCACATCCACCCCTAAATCTCAACCTGAAGCGACACAGACCAATACGTTGACGCCCACCCAACCCGCTGGCTTAGGAACGCCCTCGCCCTCGCCTTCTACACCTTTGTCGACCGTCACCGCTGCGGAAGCATCGAATGCCAGCCCCACTTCCACTTCCACATCCACATCCACATCCACCTCCAGCACGCGCGCGACCACGTCCTTCGGCTTCGGCTCCCCCTCCAACTCCGACTCTCAGCCAACCTCAGCCTCAGCCTCAGCAGGCTCAGGCTCAGGCTCAGGCTTAAGCGCACCTACGACCACGGCACCAACCCCAGCCACGACGCCGGCGCTGGTCGTGACGGTCCTGACGAGCACATCAACGGTAACAACGGTGCCGACGCCGAGCACGGCTGTGCCCCCTGCCGTCAGCACGGGCGGGGCATGCGCCCGCTTCGACGGGTGCGGACATGTGGCGATGGTGGTGGGTATTGCGTTGCTTGGGGTTGGGATGCTGTGACCACCTCGGTGGAGGATGCGTGTATGTGTCTGAGGCGTTGTCGTGTGGGTTTCTTCGGCGGGTCAGAGCAGAGGGCTGGACCATCTAGGGCTTGTTCACCCCTCGGTTCGCGTTGATTTGCGTGGAACTGTGTACGTGTACGTGTACGTGAACGGTTTATTGATTCTTGGACTGTTGATACTGAATTACGGTATGTATGTATGTATATGTTAGGTAGCATCGAATCGCGTCTTTGCGCGCGTTTTCTGTTCTTTTTTTTTCGGTATTCCGGCCGAAGACGCGCTTGGATTCACGTGCTGAGATGATTTGGTCGAAAGTGATGATCCTTGGCCGTTTGCTCTCAAATTCCACTCTTTGATAGACTTACAGCCTCTCTATCTCAGGCTGCACGTTGGGCATAGTTTTTCCTGCTTCTTCGGTTCGCTTTGTATCTTTTTTGGACCTGACGTGGGTGACTGAGCGCTGAGCGTGTCCTTTGAAAAGGAAGAAATGAGATGAAAGAAAGTATGTACGTACGTCTTTTGATGCACCGGCACGACATTGATGTGACTGACCGGTTGACTTTGAACGATAAGGCTCTTGTCGTCTCGTCCTCGCTACTGTCACACTGGCACTTTTGTGACTGTTTGACGTGGCAGAGGACATGAGAAAACGCGACCCCGACATAGATTATGGTCGCTGAGCGCTGAATGCCGAACTCGAGCATCCTTAGTGCTCGCTTTCCTTGTGACATGAACTGCGTCCACGCTCGCACTCTTGAGTCACATCTTGAGAGATGAATACCACCAAATTTGGTCTAGTGTTTCAACGATAAGCAAAGGTTTCGAAAGTCTCCGAATCGCTAATGATGATCATGCATGTCATTGTTCGCGTGGACACAGTACTGTACACGGTCTAATTTTAATTCATGTATCAAATATCCTCCAGAAGATCTCGTCGGAACCGACTTCCACAATTATTCACAATGTTCATCATTTTCAGAGAGGGAATCCACTAGAAGCCCGAACTCTTCTTTGGTGGCGCGTCAGCAGGTGGGATGATTCATACATAGTTCACAACACTTCAACTATCTTTCGAAGTTCGTTGTCTTGGTTGTCTATATCGAAGGCAAGATAAGCATAGCCGAATTACAAGTACTATAATACATATCTCCTTAAGATTCATCCCATTGAAAGCTCAAGATAATGTCATCACACACACATATAATGCCGGCATTCTAGGCGCTTAGTCGCTGCCGAATTAGATCTGCGATGGTCGGCGCGTGGACGGGTATGGAAGCTATAAACGGTATTTAATTACAGTTGGTGAACTTAGCAACCAGTACTTACGACCATGAAAATCAGAAGTATATTTGACACCCTAGTAGAAAGGTGTCAGCAATGTGTTATATTGCACAATCAGGAGGGAATCGCACATTGTACCACTCTCCGTCAGGGAAAGTTTGTAGTGTGTCGTTCCAAACAGCATAATGCTGCAAATACGTCAGATCTCAATACCAAAGCGGCAGAAAGTAGAACCGTATACCTTGTGACCGAGGTTGCGAGCTAATATGGCATAGTCGTGCACGTAACCTGAAGGACTATCGTTAGCGGAAATTGAAATAAATTGCAATAGTAAATGGCCTACTCTTGGGGGCAAATATTTCCACAACAGTAGATCGAGGCGAAGGAGGCATAAACAGTTGATGCTACAGAAGCAAAGTCAAGTGACATGTATCCAGAAGCTTTGACCGCCTTACCGTTAGGCCATTCCCGTGTACACCTACAATGATCTAAAATAAGTTAGCAACGCGAAGAAATTAAAAGCGCAAAAAGACACACCGTCGAACGCGCCATAATCTCCATCTGCTGCGCCAGAGTCATCTTCTCCATCTGCGCAACATATACCTGACATAGCCCACTCCACTCAAGCTCCTTGAGCGCCTTTACAAACTCTTGGTGGTCCGCATCTGCCAACCTCCTCCCGCTACCCTGCCGCACAATGTACGTGACAAACGGCATCTCCGAGACGACCACGGACGGAGAGGTGATGAGCCCGCGGCTGTCAAGCTGTGGCAAATAACCAATAGTATTCCGTACTGTCGTCCGCCTAATCGGTTCCCAAAAGGTAGTGGAAACGTTGATTGCCATGGTTGAGGAGATCATCTTGTGCCATACTTTCGAGTACTCGCTGCAATGGGTCAGTGAGCGAAGCGATCGCCTCATAGTGGTAGTTGACGTACTGCGTCTGAGCTGCTCTACGGCAGACTACCATCGCTCGTTCAAATACGAAGGTCTTGTCAAGGACAGCGAGATCATCCCATTGGTCTGCGTTTTCGATGCTTGTTGAAGGGAAAGTAGCCCGCATCAGTCCTGCATTGAGGCCGGGTGGGTCTCGCCATTCTTGACCAAATATGTGCTGTAAATACAAGAAAAGTGATCAAGTTCGCACTTTGAGAGAGATCGTGTATCGTCCATACCGGAAGTAGAATGCGAGATGCGAAAGAAGGGACTGCCGTGTATCTCGCTGATATGTAAGGGCCCGTGAGAGCTGAATATACACGCCATGCCCCAAAAATGATTTCTCCCCACCAATGGTAAAAGTGCTAGTGGAGTAGCGTCCAGTCATGAGACACATTTGACGATAATAACAGCGATTTGCTTACGCTCATGAATTGCTCAGTATCATAGGCAATAAGAGTGAACCCCTCTACTACGAGCGCTTGCTCTCCCAAAATCTTTGTTGCTTCCTCTGGGTCGATAATTTGCAATTCCTAAGGTGGAAAATATTATATTAGTTGTCGTTGAGTGCAGAAATACGTACCTGATCTGTTGGCGAAAGATCTTGGTCGGGTCTCATATCCAATGGGCGCGCTATGATGTGCTCTCTTGGTGGGAAGGCCGAGGGCGTCGAGGTCACAATGTAAAACGTGCCCTTTCTAAGATAAAGCCGGTCTAGCAGACCGAACCCGTACACGAGATTGTTACCAGGTATCGTCGTTTCGATAGAAGTCGAGGTTGGAAGATCAACACTTTTCCGTGATGCATAGAAAGGAGTGGGCAACTTCTCGTCCCATAGGTTCAAACCTCTAATGTCGTGGTCAGGGTCAATCACAAAGTAGAGGCCACAGAGGAACAAGATGAGTATCAAAAAGGCCGAAAGATTACGCGTTCGGCGCAACGGGGTCATGTCGTTGCCAGCCAGCAACGCTGAAGGTGAACGAGAGAGAAAAGAATGATGCAACGAAGCTCAAGAAAACTTCTTTACTAATTCAGGATTGAATGTAACACGCTATTTAAGTACATTCTTCACGGAAATTGTTCAACTGACGCCGAACAGGGACGTGCCAGAGAAGCTCAGTTACGAATGACATGAGTTGCCGTGGCCGAAATTGGACGTGGCACGTGCTGAGCGCTCGTCAATTTGATCACGTTGGACGCGTTCAGTCTTCAAGTTATTTTCTCCGCGTGATCATGTCTTTCGCAAACCTCAGGATATCGCGCCAGGAAAAAGAATCTAAATCGTATGTACAATCAAACGCTTCGACTCAACTTTCCTCAAGTGCACCCCATTCGCAGCCTTCTTCGACTGAAGGCAAGGATGTAGATGGGATTAAGGATACAAGAGAGATCATGTATTCAAACTTGCCGCCGAATATCGAAATTCGAGATTCAGACAGCAAAGGTAGAGGTCTCTGGAGCAAAACTTACTATAAGCCCGGTACGTGCACTTTCGTTCTCATTTAAATGATGAATTACATGATTGAAAAATAGGCGACACCGTTTTGGTTACAAAACCGCACATCGCTGTCTTATCGAATCAATACCTCGACTCATATTGTTCAAATTGTTTTGGTCCTCCACCCTTGAATGGGCTAAAGAGGTGTACTACATGCCGTACAGTGCGGTATTGCAATTCTGTACGTCTCTCATCCATCATCACTGCTTTCTCGCTCTAAACACTCGGCGGCGAAGGAATGCCAAACTAAAGACTGGTCATCCCACAAACGAGAATGCTCGGCGCTTCAGGAGTGGGCTAAAGCTGCCCCGTCTCCTGATCTGGCGTTACCCAGTGACGCCGTCCGGTGTTTGGGTCGTCTCATGTGGAGTCGTCAGAAAAAAGGAAGCAGTAGTAAATGGGTATGCTCTATTGCCATCCTTCTTTCTTTATAACCGACTATATACTTCAACAGTCCAAAGAAATTGATGCGATGCAGTCACGTACGTGGGTCGTCCCAGCCTGAGTGTCAAGTGGCTCATTCATTGACCCCTTGATCCTGTAGACAGGCAATCTCTTCAATCCTCCTCATTTGAACTTCACACCCACCTATCGCATGCCCTTGTGCGATATCTAGGCATCTCGTCTCCTGAGCAGCTGAGCGAGTTTGAGCTCCACTCTCCTAAAGACCTCGTTGATATCATATCTAGGGTTCGTAGAACATGTTTTCCCCCCCGGTTCGCACTGATACAGTTCCGCAGTTCATCACGAACACGTTTTCGGTCACAACGCCGATGCTTACGCCCATTGGAGCATCAGTATCCCCGATCGTCGCGCTCATAAATCATTCCTGTGAACCCAACGCTGTGGTTGTTTTTCCTCGTTCTTCGGCCTTGTCTCCTGCGCAAGAACCCTTGATGCATATCATATGTCTACGAAACATTGAACCAAATGAAGAAGTGTGAAACGTTTACTTCCCCCTCTCCACGAGCTCTGATTCTAATTGTTACGAATAGATTCTGACTGCTTACATCGATTCGACCCTCCCAAAATACCTCCGACAGAAGTCCTTGAAAGAAACATACAATTTCGAATGCAGATGTAATTTGTGCACCGGTAGCTTGGACGTTGATCCCAGAGAGGCTGTGTTCTGTCCCAAAAAATGCGGGGGTACATGTCCAATCCTCTTGGAAGGTATAAATCCCCGTTGAACTCGTGACGATCACCTGGTTTGAACTGATGTTTTTGATCTAGAGAGCGATTTATCTCAGTGCTCGAAGTGCAGAGCCGTTCTAAAAGACACAGGTGCTATTATTGATGCCGTCCGTGTTGGACAGGAAGGCCTGGACAAAGCAACGGCACTCCAATTCAAAGGTCAATAACAAGTGTTTCTTGATGTATCAGTTTGCCGGTACTAACGGCCACAAATATCGATAGATTCCACTAAATCTCTGCAATTGACTACAAATCTCATTCCAATCTTGATCTCTTCCGGGCTTACCCCTTCTTCCCATCCGCTCCTTGCACTATCTCGTTTACACCAGTCCCTCCTTATAGATGCACTTCCTTCACCACCGACGCAAGGGTCCTTAGACGACGCCATCAGGGCGACTCAGCGTTCCAGCACCGGTACCACTGCAATCCTTCCATACGGCCACCCTATTCGCGGAATCACCTTCGCAGAACTCGGAAAACTTCTGGCTGTTGATGAACCATCACCAAACCAGCCTTCATCGCGCGCCGAAGCCGCCTTGATCTACCCACCCTCGGGACCGCCGCGGCTCAAGTTAGCGCTCGAGACGATGTTGCGTGCGCGAAGTGAGTTGCTTGTTGGTTTTGGAGCACAGAGCGAAGGTGGTGAAGTAGGTAAAGATGCTCGAGAGACAGTTGTGGCGCTGGAGAAGGAGATGGCGGTCTGGAAACAAGGGGTCAAAAATGTTTTGGAGGATACTCCGCGACCTATCTCTGTCGCTTCGAAGTCGTGAAAGAAAACATCATCGATTCAATACAAGTCATGGATACATACATATAGGTACATTTGTTGGTACAATTTGCATACATGATTTGTCAAATGGAAATCTCATCATGCGTTGAGCGGCTTATATGCAATTCCCTTCGTGCCTAAGCAATACTCAACAATTTCCATCCCACGCAATACTTTCTCTTCCTCCAATCGTTTACCGACAACTTGTACACCAATGGGGAGCCCATCCATGGCCTTTGCATCATACATCTTGTAGACGGATTTTTCCATGCTGTTTCTCGGTTTAAAACTACGAGGAAGCTCGTCTTTGAGAGCATCAACGTGAGTCACGGGAAGCACTCCGGCAGAATAATCAAGCTATAATCATGGTTGGAATAAGTAATCATGGAATGGCAAAGTCGCCTGACCAGGTTGAACAATAGAGTATATCCAAAGGACTTCACTCCATCTCTCATCCCGTTATGAGGTACAGCAGGTAATGAGTGTGGAACAGTCAAGACATAGTCGAGTTTTTCTTCTTGAAACATCTCGAACCAGCGCCTTCGATAGTCCTCACGTCTAGCAACGAGAGGCCAATAGTCGTAAACATTCCGCTCATGGAAGCCATCGAGAATGCCAGCATAAATTTCGTCACGCTTGATGTATCGAACATACCAGATGTATAGACGCTTGATCCAACGAGAAAGGGATGCCATTTGCAGCGCCCGAACGACACCCGTATCATTTGACTCTCCAGACCGAATGTGTTTGACAGCTGTTCGTCCTATGAGATGATGAGCAAATTTTTTTCAGTACAACATTGAGCGAGGTTTGTCTACCTCCATCTGCAATCAGAAGCTGTGAAGCTATCTGAAACCCTTCATAGGGACTCGGCGGGTTCCTGTCAGAGTTGTTGTATGAGTTTTGGAACATGAAGAATACTAATTGACGCACAGGTCTACTACTTCCTGACCGTTCTTGCGAAGGACCTCGACGACGGTCTGCAAGGCACGCTTACAGGCTGGGGATGGTGCGATGACACCTGAGTGAAACGTTAGCGAGAGAACTACAAGCCTATAGGGCACCAGGCACCATCGTCCCACAAAACTCCCCACTTGCGCTTATAAGGCAATGACCCGGGAGAAACTTCACTGCCCCAGGGTTTATAACTGTCATCCCAAGGCATTACGAGGCACTATACATAGACGGATGAGACACTAATTATGGTTGCCCAGCCGATGACCTGGTGACTCACAGAATAATCATACTCCCAAGGCTTCATGCTGATAACGGCTCTCCAGAATGTCACCAGATCCCCCAAGGTGCGTGCCATCGGAGAATATACTGGCGGAACACCCTCCTGCCCCGGTATACCAGTTGTATTTCCGGTCTTCGGGAAGCGGCCAACAGACGCCTTGATACTGTAAACGCCAGACCAATGGGCAGGCAGACGGACAGAACCAGCCACATCAGTTCCAACACCGATTCTGGAGCCACCAAAGGCAAGCAGAGCAGCCTCTCCACCCGAAGATCCACCACTCGTGTGCGTAGACTTATGCGGGTTAGTTGTCCTGCCGAATACGTCGTTCCATGCTTCGCCACTCATCAGAGTGATCGGTATATTTGTTTTGACATAGGGCACGGCACCGGCATCACGTAAGAGACGAACGAGGGCACAGTCCTTTTGCATGGGCTTTCCTGCCCAAGCTGAATACCCGATAGATGAGTCCCATCCACTAACGGCAACAGTCTAGAGATCGCATGACAAGTCATAATAAGGCTGAGGAGATAGTGACGCCACTCATTAGCACCGGTTACTTACGTCTTTCAAACTCACAGGTACTCCAGCAAGTGGTCCTTTCTTATTGCACTCTTTTGCCCATGTTTCAGCAGATAGGATCATGATCTCTGTCAGACAATTGGTGCGACACTGAGCACGTAAAGCTTGTTTGCTGTATGCTGTCAATATTTCGGTTGGGTCTAGCTTGCCGAATTGAACACCATTAACAAGTGATTCTACAGACTGGCTGAGAATGCTGTCATCCGCCGGCTTGATTGGCTCCTTGTAGCGGGCAGGAAGCTCGTCGATACGATCCTTACGTTCAGCTTGCTTTGCTACGCTTCGATGGGATACGAGAAATATCAATTGCGCTGCATAACTGACTGAACGAGAACATACCAGGCCTTTCTGTGCGCCAGATAAGACAACATCTTCAAGTTGGTGAGAACCTAACGTTTTCCCATGTGGTAATAAATGCCGCCGGCAACTACCGGGCGACGCAATGATCGTTCTCAGTCCAATTTACATGGGTTGACTTTGTCGTGCATCACATCGAGAGAGAATATTTTTCTCCCATGTCTCACTGAGACCGCTGCGGAGACTAGATGGCGACAGTCGCTCGGTGACAGTATTGTAACGCGTCACGCGTCCTGTTCTAATCATCGAGTCAAACTGTGCCATTTCTCTGCTTCATTATACATGTGTACAGGACCAACTTGCTGCTTGATGAGGCCTTCTCCTGCCTGTTTCTCAAACCAAGCACGACTACTGGAACTATCCCAATAATGACCAGGGAAATTCTGTAATCAGCTTGAAAAGTGATAGAAAAAAGCTGGGTGACGCAATCATAATAATGGAAGGTAGAAACAGATCTATAAGATTCTCTTATATCAAAGACAACTGAAAGACAATTGGAACAGCAGGTAAGACACATCAACAGGAAGCTTGTTAATGCGATTGTGATCACTTCCAGGTTTAAGAGTCTAGAGTTGAGTCTAGTTTTGATCGCTTGTAAAATGGTGCCATCGGTCGTGTCCTTTTTTACAGTCAAAGTTCGAGCAAGGTCCGTACATATCGAATGCACCTCCCTACGTGTGCTTTGTTCTTCAGACATCGATGCTCGTTCGCCAGTGCAGTATCAGCCTGCCTGGTACCACAAAGTTGACGTTCGATTGATTTACTGACCAGGAGAAGTGTTGCGGTAGACTCGCGGTCCAGCTATTTCGTTCTCCAGCCGTTCGACATCCCTCCTTCGCTTGCATCCTCCCAGAGTCCTCCAGAACATGAGAGGGATATAAGAAGTATATCACTTGCCTCATCATGCGTCGCAAGGCCTTCAAGTCGGGCACACGGGTTGTACGGTGCATGAATAGAGGCATGTTGGATCCTTGAAATTTTCGAAATCTCGTATAATCAGGCTGTGCAAAGGCAAGGAAGGAGGATGGGTTTACTATCCGCCAGATTCTCATTCGAGAAGATCATGATAGACAGCAGGGGTTCACCCCGCCCTTCTCGCTTATCCGACGTTCAACTTCAGCTCTTTTACGCCTATGCACCCATCTTTCCCTGTCTGGATTCTGTGCCCATGGGTCCGGCCATCGGTCAGTTGATATGATTTGTATTCGCAAGATGCAAATAGTCGATGAGAAAGTGGCAATGTTCGAAGTTGGATGTACGAATTAATATTTACTGAGCCAGGATCACTCTTAAAAGAGTTGGGACGGCTTAAGCTTGAGTTTTAGATGCCGCCAGACACGGAAGAATCGGGACTTAGAGAATCGGTAAAAAGATGATTCCACCTTTGCATCCGAAAAGTCAGGAGTTAGCCAAGATAACATTCTCCATCTGGTTGAAAGCTGTGACCCTTTTCAACGAAAGTTGTTAGACCGGAATACAATTTTGATTGTTCACTGGAGACCGAACCTAGGAATAGTACTCCAAAGAACTTTTTCATGTCTACAGCTGTAGCTTTGTAGGCGAACTTGAAATGTTTGCAAAGACGTCAGGTTTTCTAGTAACATCAGAACTTCCATCACGACGCAGTAGTGTACTTGATCCGTGCCGAAGTAGATACAAGAAACGTAATACAACTCCCGAAAGCTAGTATAAGACACTGACCAGGGACAATGGCAGGTCCACCATTCCCTTTTCCCTCCTGATACGACAGAGATTGCTCGATCTTGCAGATGGGATCAACTTTTCATCCTCTGTTACGGCTGGATAAAACATATGGGGTCACCTTCATTGGCACATTCGTCACGGCAATGTAAGTACTAGTATACAACCCCTGAGACGTTAATGCCACTCTGATCATTCTCTTCCCTCAAGCCTCTATGGTATAGCATGTGTCCAGTCCTTTACATACTTTACATGTTATCAGAAAGATAGGCAATGGCTGAAGACAGTGGTAAGTGTCACTGGTCTGGCATTCTGAGTCGCTTGCCTGACCACCATGATACATATTATAGGTACTCTTCCTGTGGTAAAAAAATCTGCACCTATATACCATTTCACTTTATGGACCCATCTCTCAGGATACTGAACACCTTTCAGCTGGCTTTCATGGCTCATGCCCTGTACACTCCCTTGGTTTCGAACTTTGGTAATTACTCTGCTCTATTTTCAACACCTTGGTATGCAAACTTTTGATAACTGAATTTTGATGGTCTGATCATGGTCCTGAATGGGTGTTATAAGGAGCCTCCTTGTGCGTACCATTGTTTTTAGTTCTGTGGAGTCGTCATCGCCATTTAATCTATCAATTCTGCAGGGACAAATATATGTCTCGGTATATTTCCAGCTAAGTTTTAGGCAGAAATGCTAGATTGAACCAACACTGAAATAGGTCGTCTGTGAATTAACTGTTAGATGGTGTGTTTTTCCTTTTTGTCCAAGACAATCTGCTGAAAAATCCAGGGTCTTTGGGCGACGTGTCTGGATTTGTATGTGAACTCTTCATCCTATCACTTTTAGTATTGTGAAACTCCTTACTTAGTATCTGGCAAGAATATCTTGCTTGCAATTTGCATTGTAACTTTGAGCTCTTATGCATTGTTCACCAAACTGATCAAAAGCAGGCTTTAATATCTCTTGTCTCTTGTGGTATGTAAAATCCATTAAAATTCTCCATATCTAATGACATTATTGCTGTTGCCTTTCAGTATCCCTTCTTGGTGATTTAAAGCTCTTTGATACACTCACCTAACTAAACTAATATATACCCTCAAGCTTTTGCTACAGTTTTGTAAGTGCTGAAACCTTGTGGCTTTGTGTGCTTTGTTAATATATAACAGATACCTTTCAAGAAAAACAATATCAGTCAGTTATATCAATCAAAACACTTACTATCTTACATGTCAGCAGTATCTGGTCTATCTGGGACTTGCCAGTGATTTAACTGCTGATATGCTTATTGCAATCTTGCTGTGTATAAACTTGTGGCGCAACCGTGCTGGGTTCAAAAAGTAAATTATAGATTGTCAATGAGGTCCCTTGCATTGACTGAATGTATTGCTTTTTAGGACACAATCATTGATTAGAACACTTATGATCTATACCATCAATACAGGTATGTGTGGTATCCTACCCATAAATGAATTACTAAGAAATGGCACAGCTCTTCTCACAAGGCATGTAATTTTTTCTTTTTTTCTTTGGAGACATGAGCTTTGATATTGGACAGTTTCTGTTGTGTTTCCTGCTTCATCAGCTATATTATCTGGCCTGATAGTAATGTGTTCATGGTGTTCTACTTTCCACTCAGCAACTGTAAGTATGTCTTTCTATATTCTTGATATTGCCATTGACATCAACTTAAATTCATATGAACTACATAGTATTTATCATCAGCCTCCTTGCATCACTCAATAGCAGAGAGGCACTTTCTGAGAAATTCAATGCTATCTCTCATGTTTCTATTCCAACTAGCGTTCTAAACTTTTCAGTATGAAGGCAGTCAATTTAATTAATGTTAAAATGACCCTTCTGATTGAGTATAACTTCTGGCTGTATCTCTACAACCAAAAATGCACATGCACAGGCTATGCTAAAAACTGATTTGAAATGACTAGATCAATGATTGTATCACCTGTTTTGGCCTATGTATCTATAAATATGATACAGCTCCAGTTTGTGATTCTGAAACTAATTTTATGCATTAAACAGTGTCATGTACTTCAGTGATAATAATTCTACTGGATAATCAATATCACATATTGGAAAACAGCACACCTTAGTGCTATGGGTATGACTTGTGAGATAACAAGAACTGCTACTTTTTTTGTGTATAACAAAAGCACCTGAAATATGTTATATACTCATGTTGCTGGATGAGTAGAGTTTGAGCGTGGAATGCACTACATTGGCTCATTCATACAAGATCTATAAATTAAGAATTTGTTGTTTCAAATCTTGGATTCCAAAGATTGATCTGTGCAAAGGAAAAATAATACCTAGAAAGTGTTTGGATTCCCTTTTAGTTTTAGAAACAAACCCCCCTATGATTACTCTCTGTTGGACAGACAGATTAGTTCAGCAATTGCTCTGTATTATATAGCAACTTGTTTCACTTTTTTGAAACCAGGATGTGAAGTAGGCTTTTGGATTTATACTACTTTATTAATGCCAACTGAAAAAGTCATCAACACCATTATACTTTTCCTTTATCTTTCTACTGACTAAAGCTCAAATATTCCATTATCTTGACATCTAGACTAGATATAATAAACAAGCACCAATAATGGTTTGGGAAATGGGCTGAGTTCCAATTTGATGCTAAGAACTCTGAGCTGCTTTCTCTCATGACTAGTGGCCAATATCCTTTCCTCAAGAAATCCCAAGAGAGAAATATGTTCTGCCATCTTCAGTGTACAACAAAATTTTAGGGAAATGGAAAATGCCTTTTTCCAAGGCAAAAGGTTACATCGACATGGGAACATTTTTCTTTCTTGCTTTTCCAGTTTCCAGCATCAGCAATGTCTAAAAGACTTGAAATCGACGCAAATCGCATCCAGATTGACAACAGGCAGATCAGACAACAGGTCCATGGCATTTTCATCCTGATTTTGTACCTTTTTTTCTTAATCATGGCCAGACAGTGAATTTTGCTTCAAGCAAGATAATGTTTTGTGAACCCAGTGGACTTGACAGTACGTCACATGGTGTGCGAAGCATTTACTCTGGGTTCCACTGCCTTGGCGTCTCGGAATTAACAAGGCGATGATATCAAACAAACGTAACAAGGGCAAGTCGAAGGTCTATCGTTATCAAATGAGCTGTAATATTATTCGATCGACTCTGGTCCACTAAATGTATGCATGGTTCGATAAGGACTCACTGCGATCTGCTATGGAAACAACAGCATTACTCCTTATGAATCCCTGTCTGTCTGACTCCCACCGATGCTTCGTCACCATATAAAAAAGTCTCGAATTGAGACACAGCTTAGAATCATTCAAGCCTTTCGTTCTTCAATCGAAGGTATTTTGATTACACTGAACTCCACCAGCATCTTGAATCCTCAATGAATTGTGTGCATTTTTGGTAATCGATGTTTCTAATTAATGATATAACTTCCATGTCTCTACTCGGTCCTAGTCCGCATCGGTATCATACGTGCTTAAAATTTGACCTTGGAGACGGTCTCCCAGAAGGCTTTGCCTTGGATAGCAGCGATTTTCAACTCGAGCTCTGATGGCTGACGAGAGCCGTCGCTCTTGGCGAAGGTTCCAGCACCCCACGGGGATCCTGGAATGACGATATTCAACATCAATGTTTCGGGCCAGCATTGATCGATTCAACGTACCACCGTGGACCTCATCAAGGTTGCTGAGCTCAGCAAAGGAGCGGGCGTAGCCAAGTGGAACGTGGATGATTCCATGATGGGTAAAGGTTGACATGGTGTTGAGGGCAGTGGTCTCCTGTCCTCCACCGGGGCCAGCGGTGGAGGTGAAGATCGAGGCATACTTGCCATAGAGAGCTCCAGTTGCCCAGAGGCCACCGGTGCTGTCCCAGAAGGCCTAAACGAGTATTGGACATCAAAAAAGTGAAGTTTTGCGGACTCGCATATGCACATACCTTCCATTGAGCGGGCATAGTACCATAACGGGTAGGAATACCAAAGAGGTAAGCATCGTAGTTGACGAACTCCTCCAGAGTCATGACGGGGTAGTCAGGCTTGGGAGGCGCATGCATTTTGGTCAAGATTTCAGGGGAGAGCGTCTCGGGAACTCTGTCCTATCGATGAGCAACGATGACCACGACAATCAGAGATATTTTCACGTACTGGAAGATCTTGGCAGATCCACCGGCTTCGATGACGCCTTGCTTGACAGCCTCAGCGACTGTACAACATCGTAAATCATCGTTGAAAATAAATGTACTAATGCTTACGCTTGGCGATGTGCCCGTAGGTGGTGTAGATAACGATGGCGACCCGGGCAGTCATTTCTGATTCGGTCTGGTAAGGAGTTACTGGGGGAAGGACGGGAACGGTAGAAGCGGCAGCTGGTTGAGAAGCTGGGGCTGATTGTGAAGTAGATCCGGGTGTAGACTCGGCTTTTGTAGTCGGTTTGTTTTGGCTGACGTTGTCGGTGAAGTTATCCTTTTGACGCTTGTTTGGGAAACACATGGCCTAATTTAGCCGCAGGCAATCGTGAAGATTACCCTGTAGTCGCCTTTATAATCTGCTTACAGCACCGTATTATACACCTTCCAGGAACGCGTGGGTCTTCAGGGTCTTCGTGGGACAAAACAATCCAAATCCGAAGAAATGGGGCCGACATCAATTATTCGCATTAGCCTTCCGATGTCTTTGATTCGGAGCTTCAAGTCTTTTTCGGCCAAAGAAAGTTCCGACCTGACCCGACATGAAGAATTCGTCAGCACGGGGATTTTTCAACGTTTACTTACGTTAATTCCTCTTTCATAATCCAGTTTTTGAGGATCAAAAGTTCTTATTAAGACGTGATTACACAGTCAACTAGAGATTTGTCCGCATCGATTATCCATATCAGGGCCCACATCTAATCGTAAACCGTATATCCTCTTCCAATAAAGGGAAGATTGGTGACACGACTAGCGGACTCGCCAATCTTGTCCTTGTCAAAATGGTTGTGCACTCTCACGCGCTCAAGGTAGATCATCGAGGTAACGTCGGATAGATTTCATTGATGACAAAAGAAATATCTGCTTCAGCCAGACCCCAGGCCTCGCCTTGACAGTGAAACTTTCTGTGTAATATGCATGACTTTTCTTTCTTAGTCACCTCCATTTATTTCGGGCATGATCCACTGCAGCGCAATAGCTATGACTCTATCGCTTAGAGAGCCTTGTGTCCATACTTGCCTTCCGGTGTAACTATCTTCATGTCTCCATCTATAGTAGTGGCCAGTTCCTAGGCTTACTGTCACCTGCCATCCGTGTTAAATCATGCTCATGAAACCTTTGACGGTTTCGATCTCTCACGAAATCTCAGGCGAGATTTCTATTACCTTCTCTTCTCGAAAAGTCTTTCTCAGAAGTTTGCAGTTCAAACTATCAAGCTCAGTGACTTTTCCGATCTCCGGTCTTTTTTCTCCATGTGCCACATACCAGTTCTAGAAATCTTCTCTCTCGTTTCGGTGACCCAGAAGTTGAGGAAATGCTATGAGTTATCTCAACAACGGGACAAATCCTCCGCATTGATAGGTATTCATAGCTGAGCACACCGAGGCGTTGGGTCGTTGTAGAAGGCTGTATGGATGATTTGAGCTATTGTTCACATGCTTCATCAAGATCCTCTGTCAATGGTTACGCGGTGGATACTGTACGGAGTTTACTTGGCTCCGTACTCAAGGCTCATGAAACCTGCTGGTCTGTCATGGCTTTCCAACATAAAACACAATGGAGGCAATATCCTGGCATAAAAGCCTTAATTTGAGACCCCAGCACAAAGCCTTCGAGCTCAAATTTGAGAAGAGTTGGAAAGAAACATTGATAGTAAGGTTACGGCTCCCCGATTCGGGGGAAGTCGACCGAATGAGCTTGTTTTACCTTTGACATCTCTAATTGACAAGTTGGTGATTTACAACGTTGTGAGTCGCGTGTCTCACGTGCCGGTCGTGACGCGGACACGCAGTAAAACACGTTCACACATCGTTACACGTGACATCGAGTTACCCGTCTGTTTGACTCCATGGCCTGAAGGCCTGACGACTCATCAGCTTTTTCAAGACCTTGCAAGGCCGATTAGAACAGGACAGATACATTACAATGGATCTTCCTTCTGAAATATGGGCTCAAATCTTTGATATTGCTGCCGACGAGGACATAATCTTCCAGTATGGCCTGCCAACGATGATGTCGGAATCAACCTGGGTCAAAGGACTCACTAGCAAATGGGCATTGAGACGGCCTTCTGACACCTTGAATTTTATACAGCGAAGAAGCTATGCTACGAAGAAAGTGAGTAAATACTTTATCAAGGAGTTCTTCAATCTTGGTCTTTGTTGTTTTTCGAAGAGCTCAATTGAAGAACCAGTGTCGTGTTTAATATTCGATGATTCTCTTTATGTAGGACTACTGATTCAGGACTAATTATACTCATCTTCTCAGGCGATCATATCGACATGCAAATCTTGGCATCGTGTCGGCGCCGAACTGATGTTTCGGTGTTTGTTCTTTAATGAACCAAAGAACCTCCTTTCGCTATGCACGACACTATCTTCATCGTCTTCAACAGCGACCACAATATCTTCATCGTTAGGATGGTGGACGAAGAGAATTCACGTATGCCGTCATACACGCAGCATTACGATGCAAGGTCTCGACGAAGCCCTCAACTCAATCATCAAACACTGTCCCAACCTCGAAATATTCATCGTCGACGTGCCAATGGGTGAAACATTCGGTCCCGTTGCGGATACTCTGGCCACTTATGCACTGAAATCACTCCGTACGGTCCACTGGCACGTTTCGTGTGACCTTCTACCCAAGGTAATCTGGGCACTCGACTCCCTACCCTCTGTCATCTGTGCCCACATCGATTTCGAGTCAAAGTCTGATGATGATCAAGATGGGGTGCCATTAGGGTCCGCCGCGGATCTCCAAATCTCTCTCCCCCATCTCCAACAGCTATCCCTCCGTGGACTTTTTGGACAGTTTGTCGAAGAAGCTACAGGGTGGGCGCTCCCGTCATTACAATGCGCATCATTTGATTCTATCAACCACCGCCACGACCAGCCCGACATCGACTCGTTCCTCGCTGCGCACGGCAAAGGACTCACCTTCCTTGACCTCAACTGTATCCCTACCCTTGACGTTCCTGCGATTTTAGATCTCTGCCCGAAGCTGATCTCATTTAGCTTCAATGCTGACTGGCGCCTTCAAACACCCGAGGAAGCGGCGCCGGCGTCTGGCAGTCTCACGACCGCAATGGCCACTATCGAGGCGATGAGCACGCTTGTCCATACAGCTCATCCCAACATCAAGATAATTGGGCTGCATGGCCTCATGTACGCATTCGGGGTCGGCTATGCAGCGGAAGACCCGCTCAGAGGCCATGTAATTGGGCGCTCAAACGACTTGAACATAGCTGCGCTGAATAAGCTGAATTTCCCGAAGTTGCAGACCGTACGTGCGCTGAGTCGGGCAATGCTGAGCGACTTGAACGATGCGGATGGGCCGTCGGAAGAGGGAGGTGGGATGGCGAGGTATGATAAGTGGTGGGATATGTTGACTGCACAAGGGGTACGGTTGGAGGATTGTACAGGGGCTTTGTTAGGGACGCTGCCAAACAATGAAGGAGAGGAAGACGAGGAAGAGGAAGGGGAAGAGGAAGAGGAAGAGGAAGAGGAAGAGGGCAGCGAGGGAGACTGGGAAGAAGAAGAGGAAGTTGAGTCAGAGTTGATTCCATCACACGAACATGGTCATGGAGTCGAAGAGTTGAGAAATTTGTTGGATCAATGTCGATGGATGGAAAGGACGAGGGAACCGTCTATTTTTGCCTCGATGTTCAAGGAAGTAGAGGGTATACCTCTGCCCATCAAGTCTGTGTCTTCTTACTCTTAGCACCGCTACTGCTACCAAGCAGCACACCTCTTGGGCCTCACAAAAGGGTACCAAAAACGTGACTTTTGCGAAGTATTATTCACAAGATAACGTGTCTCCTCAACCATCCGCTTTCCCGAACACCGTCACACATATCTGGCCTAAACTCTATGCCTTTACCCTGTTCTAGCTGGACAATCCTATCTGACCGAGGATCGATCTTATGAACCTTTCTTAATCATTTCAGAAATAACATAGCTTCCACGGAAAGACAACCTATTAAGGCTGAGTATCAGCCAAATATGGACAGGTAGCACTCGAAAAGGAATAAATACCCATTCACGAAAGTTCGTCTCTGCATCTGCTTTGAAAATCACTTTCATGCAGGTATCAAGTTGCCGATGGATCATGCTTTTAATTTCTTCAAGGTGGACGGGAAGTTCTTTTCTGTGTCTAGGATTTGTTGAGCACAATGCCTCGGATGTAGGTTGAGAGACGAGAAGCACTTGAGGCTGCAAGCGAGATCTAACTCACTGAGTTCATGCAACTCATGCCAAAAATCCTGGGGAGTTTATCCCATACGGTGCATGGCATGGGAATCCACGCTGCATTTCATACAGAGTAGTTGGTCCCAGTGAGGTTTCCAATTTGTCAGTGCTTCAACCCAGCTAAAGCAGTTGTTGCAAGTATTTCCAAGCACTCTTGTGTGGAAATGCACGATCAAAAATGACAGCGACTCTTGAAGAACCGAGGATAGACATTGCTGGAAGAAAGGTTGACTGGAAACAAGACAAAGTAGTGATGCATTGTAAGCCCTCCTAGTAGGGCACTGACAAATTGAAATTCTTACCGTCCATCAAACTGGGTAGTTATCTGCCGTTATCTGCCATGGTCATGTTATCTGCCATTATCTGCCATTTCCGCTATATTTGCTATACACCATGTAATTTACTTGCAATTGACACCATCAACACCACACCATCTCTCCAGCAACGGCAGCAGATACACAGCTATACTTTTTATTAATCTACTGCTTCTTCTAGTCTATATATATACATCATAATCATACTTAGTTCTACAACTTGGAATCTGACTGTGAGTTTCTGACATATCCACAAAAACGCGTTGTTATTCTTACATATATATTTGCAAGAAATAGCATTGGGCCAGGTCTCTCCTAGTTTTCCTTTGGACTTGGCTTGTAGTTTTTTTAGCCCCTTTCACTCAGCCCCTCTGAACATTACTACAAGTGCTGGTGGTAAATGGTGTATCACACTCAATCTTTCCTACCCTTGCAATTATTCCTCTGTGGCTTCTATAATGTAGCCATTGGCTATGATAGACCAATCTCACATGCATGCAGTAGCTGAATCAGACTGAATTATCAGATTAGACTCGTATGTTGTGAATACAAGAGGTTGTTCTTAAGTAGAGTCAAAATGAGACTGGGAAGTGAAGGCAGACTTTGGAAAACTGGTGGCAAGAGTCAAGGAGATGGGCTGGAAAGTGGTTCAAAGAGTGGTGGGGAAGTTTGGAGATGTTCTAAGGAAAGGTCCAAGGAAGACGAGATGAGATTGGGGATAGAGTCGAGTCAGGAAAGTACAAGGCAAATGGACTAAGGCCAAAACAGAGTAAAACAACAAGAGGACAGTTCAGAGACAAGTTTACAGATCACAAATGATCAGATACGATGTGTCACGACCCATCTCTGGAGCACACCACACAACCTCAGGACACCTCATCCAACCCCCAGGTCTTCCCCTGGCACCCCTGCCAACAGCCTGCCTTCTCGAGCACATGCATCCCCCACTCCAACAACCCTGACCCCTGGCAATCACCGCATCAACTCTGTCTAATCCTACTGTGCCGCAATCACCCGCATCAACCTTACCTGATCCTGTGGCGCTGCAACCACCCACATCACCTGCATCACCCGCATCACCAGGCAATCACTCTGGCGATCACACCTAGCACCTAGAGCAACCAGCTGTCATCAGACACAATTGATACAATAATCCCAATGCACCGCCAGCTTCAATGGAGGCCACACGAGTCAGAACTTCCATACAGTCCTGGGATGCTTCACCAATACATCCCGGAGCCCCAGACAGTATGTCCATACAGTACTCTGGGACTGATCACACTGAGCCTGGGACAAGTCCTGCCTTGTCGAGTATATAAGTCGTAACTAGCCAGCATGTACCTTTGTAGCCGTTGGCTACAGATAGAACAATCTTGCGTGGTTCACGCAGTAGCTGAATCAGACCGAATTATTGGATTAGA
>JABAJZ010013690.1:5698-29315 GCA_018857265.1 Termitomyces sp. T32_za158 | reverse complement strand
TTCCATGAAAAGTACGGTGTCCAGAGGAAGGTGTGCGTGACCTAGAATATGTTTGAGCGCGACGAAACAGTGCGATAATTGTTGACCTACAAAGCCAAGGATATCATTGACAATCTTGTGATCTGAGAAGGCACCATGTCCGCACTAGAGAAAACGTTGACAAAAAAAAGTAGAGAATGAGCATCTATGCTGACTTCATGACCAATGACCCAGATGCCAGTGAAAATAAGACCTTGGAACCACCAGCTTTTTGTGCAACTCGTTCAGTGATAAGGACTCAGTTGGCTAGTGCGGCGACTCACTAGACACCCCAGGCAGCCCAGCGGGCGATCTCCGCCCCAGCCGGAGTGAGTAGTTGATGAGTCGCAGATTGCTTGAAGTAAGGATCAATCGTGGTAGCAAGCGACCAGGCCACGACCGCCATTAGGACATCGCGAGCAAAGTAGAGAAGGCCTTTCGTAGTGTCACGGACAAAGAACTTGGCGGGAATGGCAGCTCTGATCTCCTTGAGAGACCTATTCAAGACGGAGAATTAGATTTATTACTAGCGCGACGCTGACAGCACAAACCAAGGCATTGGAGTATAAGCAGGGAGCGCATCTTCAGAATAGTTGTCAGTAAGCGAGGCACCCATGTCGTAGTAGATCTATGACAGAGAGAAGCAGGGAGGCGAAAACCGCTGCAAGTAAGGAATCCTTGCCAAAACGGATGGGTATTTATCCAGTACTACTGCATAGAAGTCAGGAACGAGCATTGTTTGGAAGTATGACGAACTCGTTACTCTTGGATGGGTTACTGGTAACGATCTTAAGGGGAAGCGGGGGTAGAGGTAGCACTCACGGACCCACACGAGACAATGCAGCAGTGAGAGTATACTCTCCACATCTGCGAATAAGCCATCTAAACCATCGACAATCATTCATCATGTTAATTAGAACTGACTATGCGGAACAGAGTATGCAGAGCTTTGCCCTCCCGAGCAAACCTCTGACTAACAGTAGGGAGTGTCAGAGTTGACAACGTTTTGGAATGACGCAGGTCATCGACTTGGAGTACATACAAGTACTAGTGTTGAGGAGATTATTCGCATCCGCTGCAAACGAGCTCGAAGAAAAGAAAAATCTTAACGGATTCTCACAGCGGAGGAAAAAAGTGACTTGACGTGATCCCACATTTGTCTCAGAAGTCAAAGGCAAGCCTCTCGGGCCCAGATGTACCTATGGACAGTGGCTTGAAGCACAGAAGTCTGCAGACGAGAGACCAGAGTAAGGAAACAAGGAGTGACAAGCACTCGGTAATTAGGGCCATCCCCCGGATACAAGGTTTTGGGGTCCTGGATAATCTTGAGCGCGTGCGCAAGTTTTCACCAAGTATTCCAGCTTCAGCTTCTGCGCAATTGAGTCTCTCTGGTTGCGGCGTGCGCATGACAAAATAACAGCACGGTATATGTAGAAACTGTGAGGCTGCACCTGCCATCGACCTACGTTCTCCCTCTGGGTCTTTCACCCTATAGTTTTCACGAACTTGGCAGCTGGAGTTTAATCAACAAGGTTGACCGATGGATCCCTTCATCACTGGTAAACACTTGGTCGTGGAGAAGCAATGCTTTGAGTTGCTTGAGAGTTTTCTCATGCTGCTAACCTCAGGAACCCAGACATACGTTCAACGACCTACCTTTGGAAATCCTGAACGAGATTCTGAAGTACGCTCATTGGTGTGACATGCTTGCTATGAGACATGTAAGTCTATCTGCTTCAATCCAAAACCAAAGTAACCAACCGATCCGTGTAGGTTTGCAAAGGGCTAAACGACGTCTCACGGACAAGGGGAGCGTGGAGAACCGGTATCGAAATTATCTGGCAGAGGACCAACTCAGAATGGCCACGGAAGAGGCTCTTGATGCGTCTTCGCCTCTGGAACTCAAATCCTGGGTATTACAGCGCAGAAGCACTGATTGGGAATGGCAATCTAAAAGCCATCCCGTTCGACAGCGTGTGATCTCCTTGGACGATGATCATATGTTGACTTTGGTCCCGGGCGGATGCTGGCTTCTTACCACTATCTTTGATGGTTCAGTTCTATGCCATGACCTCGAAGACCCCCAAATGAGGCGCAATTTACTGACGCCGCCGCGTGATAACGCCAAGCAGGCATGCATTGTATAGCATAGCCATTGACATTGATCACACAAGCACCAATCCGGTATTGCAATTCTTCGTGGTCAACGATCCTTCGGAGTATTGTAGCCAGTTATATTCCAGTCCGCACGAGTGATACAAACTCAGGGTCCACATCCGGCGGAATACCTTAGTGGTTCTCTTGATCTCATTCATGATCTGGTCGGTCCGTCTGCGTGGGCATGGGTCCTCTGCACACCTGGAAGCACATCTTCTGGCGATTGAGTCCAACACCAGCGTATCATCCGTCAGTCTTTATGGGTAATCTACTTGCCAGGCTGATGCATAACACTCTGTTTTGGTCTTGCATTGAAATTTTTGATTGGAAGTCCTCTCTAAGTACGGCGTCTGTCCATCGTAGAAAGATATTCTTGCCGCGGGATCCAGACAAGGACTCGGTACATGAGGTAATTATTTGTTTATATCGAATTGTTACAGTAATAAATTTACATTTGCATCAACAGCGTCAGCGACAACACTGTGCTCCACTCAAGGTGCCATTTGTCGCACCATTGGTGGAGAAAGCGGGCACACTCTTCAAGTCATACGTTCCTGGCACATCCATACTCGGGTTCGCCTTGAAGAACGAGTTTGGTTTGAGCGTAACACTCAAGTGCTCAACTGGCATACTTTAAGAACCAAAATCAGTAGCAAGCGCAGCCTATGCATACAAATGAACATACACGGGCCAGTCCTCAGGTCTAGGAATGTGTGTAGTACCTATTGGTTTGCAATGAGCGCCAAGGACAGCTTCGATACAGGCAAGGACTCACCAACTGTTACGTATACCAGAATGTCCTCGTTCTCAACGTTCTGTTCACCCTTGACCCACCCGGCAAGCGAATCCTCGGGCTCCTCTCTTGTCAGCGGAACATACTTGCCAGCAGGCCACATCCTGCTACCCTTCGGACCCTCAACATCGCGACAGACCCACAGCGCATTCCTTACGAATCCAGCACGTTTGGCTGCCCAGCTATCAGGACGCGCCAGCATTGGCGTGGCACCGCCCTTCATACCGATACTATATCCGACGTTCTTGTCGCTAGCATGATGTTTCCTCGCATTATTGATGATTTTCCACCGGCGCTCTTTGGCCCAGTCAAATTGGCGGCCAGCTTCGGTAGTGAGGACCGTCTCCTTGGAGACGAAGGCATTACCACCAAAGTTAGAGATGGACCCGGTGGGAGCGTCTGGGAGGGGAATAATATCAGATTCAACGACGGAGTTGGCGAGACCGTCGACCATGGGGTCGATGCGGACGGAGAAGAGATGTTGGTGGTTGTGGGAGTTGATGCCGGGAGCGACGAGAGTACCATAGGGGGTAGGTTCGTCCTTTTCGGCGACGTAGACATTCAGGATACCAGTGAGACGGATCTCTAACTCAATGCTACCATCTTGGTAAAAGTGGTAGTTCCATATGTATTCTTTCGGGTGAAGTGTGTAAGAGAAGGGAAAGAAAGAAAGATCGAGAGAACTTACCGTAGTTCGCCAATGTGCAAACCATACTGATAACCAATCTACGACGACGAACAGTTTGAGAACGTCCACCAGGGCGATAGTCGGTATGTTTCCATAGCACACCGGCGTCTTCTTCGTGTATGCAGATGACATTCTTTATGATGGCAGGACTTCCGTTGTGGTTAACAAATGCGCCAGGCTACAAAATGGTTAGTGGAGTGAGAGTCCGCTGCAAGTTACCCACAAGATAATGAATTTGACCGAGACAGTCGCACCCCAGGGAGAGCTCGTTGGCCATGGCTCCCATACCATATTCCCCACTACGAGGGATTAGCGAAGCATACTTCCGATTATCTTTAGTACGACATACGAATCAAAAGCAAGTTTCCGAGGATGTGGGTACTCGGGTGCGGCGTAAGGAACGACCATCTCAGCTAAGGAGAGACGGTATATGATAGGACGGATCTCGCCATGGTCATTGTAGGTTATTGTGGACAATGCAATACCCTCTCTCTGGGTAAACGCTGTAATAGAAGACGAGATCGATGAAAAGGTTCAATAGAAACATTGGACATACAAATGTGCATCTTCCAGTTCTGCCATTCCAACTCGTGACCATTCATTTTGAAAGAGACACCCTCAGGTTGAACGATATGTAGAGGCTTAATGTCATCGCGAAACTTGAAGTCTTTGTCATCCTCGGACATCAAGTCGGGGAGGAAGTTCTGTCTGGCAAGGGGAGGGTGAATTCGCTCACGTTTAGAGTGAGCCAGTGCCTCTTCAGCGTTCGAGAGTGCAGGAGGAGCAGTTGAATGAGCAGTGAGTGTCAGTCCGTTGGCAGCCTTCTTGTACGCGGGCGGGAAGTCTGAAGAGTAATTGGATAGTGATGATAAGGGATAGACAGACAACCCACCTATATGGATGACTTCCTCCGTGTTAGAATCAATGATGGGAACGAAGTCCTACGATACGATGAGCTTCATTTTCTCTACATCAATGCCGTTGAGCTACCAGAGGGTGGGCATAAAGATTCTCATGCGCAGAGAACCTGGCGAAAACCAGAGCCTGGAGGACTCTGCGTTGGGCAGGGAATCGATCATCGTAGCCAATCGCCCAACCGTCGCAATATATTTGATTGGGAGCAATGCCTGCAGAAAGAGATTGAAACTTGGAGGTGTGTAGAGAGATGGATAGGCTGACCGACTTCTGCAGCCAATTTCTGAACCACAGCATCGTTCCTCACAATTTTCTCAGCCTCAAGTACTTCCTCAGGAGTGATTTGCGGATGCTGGGTCTCGGGCACTTTCTCAAACGTGTCGACTTGCCATTTTGAGCCACGATATGACAGAACGGTGTTGTATGAGTTGCTGCTCGGTGTTGGGGTCAATAAAAGAGAACATTTTTGCACAATTTTGAAGATTTACCCAGTAGTAACATCCAATAGCTAGGCATCCAATAGGGAATCAGTTTAGAAGCAAACTGTAGAGTAGAAATTTGACGTACATCAGACTCTGCTTGACGGATAATATGTGTTGGGGCCTCAGGTTTAGCGCCAGGACTCGTTGGGATGCCCAGGCAGGCGAGAACGATCCTCTTCGGTGGAGGAAGGAGATTCAAGCCAATGAACTTGATCGCGTTGACATCAGTTTTTTCGGCAACATAATGGCGGATAGCAAGAGAAGCCGCAGCGATCTAGATGCATAAGGGGTATACAAGATTGCTCACTCAGACGGTGAACATTGAACAAAGTACCTCGTCAGGGGTCAAAGGATCCAACGGATGCTTAAGAGCCACAAGAGGCTTCTTGACAGACTCGGAGTGTACGGTACGAATAGCGGGGTTTGGAACTGGAGACATGCGGGACTGGAGGTACGAAAGCTATCGGACCTGCCTGGAAAGGTCATGATCTTATAGCTTGCCATGGTAGGTCAACGGATGGAAGTTGGCGAGACAATTCGAGATCATATTGAAGGAACTCTGTTAAGGTACGGTCATGTTGAACCTATTTTCCGTCCTGTCTCACTGTTAATATTGCCCTCTTTGTCCAGTTGGACACCTGATCAAGCCCAAGTCGCAGCGAAACTTCCTTCTCAATAATACATCAAACGTACTATTTTCTCTACTTACCTCTGTTTATTTCTGAGATTGATCTTCTTGGAGCTTTTGGAAGTCGGTAATGGGCGTGACACGCCGCTGGACTTGTCAACCTTACATTTTTACATTCAAATTAAATTGATCCGGGTCTTGTGGGTTTATTCAATAGAACTAGAACGTTCGCAATGTTGTTGCCGTCACCGCCTCATAATCCCATTAGGCTCAGGCTTCAAGCTTCAATTCTTAACGCCAATGCCATTATTTTTCTTTTGCTGTGGGATTGATGTACATATGGAATTGGAGTGTATATGATGAGGAGTTTATAACTTATCGTTGGCGAAAAGTATGTACGTCTGGGGCAGCCATGTGCTCCATTGGAGCGACCATTGACAAGTCATCGGAGAAAGCAGGTACACTCGTCAGGTCAGAGGGTTCACCTTGAAAAATGAATTTGGCTTCAGCGTAACACTCAAGTGCTCAACGTTCAACCGGCATGCTGTAAATATCAAAATCAGTCTCAAGCACACCTTGTATAGACAAATGAATGTACACAGGCCAGTCCTCAGATCTAGGGATGTGCGTTTTACCTACATATGCGTCAGACGTCAACAACAAGACTTGAAGCTTGAAGGCTCCAAGAAGAGGCAACAAGATACACACCAACTGTCACATATTTTCGTTATCATCGTTCAACCTGCCCTCTAACCACTTTCCAACTGAATAGTCAGGCTCCACCCTTGTCTGTGGGACATACTTGCCGGCAGGTCACATCCTACTACTGTACTACCCTTCGGTCCCTCAACGTCGCGGCCGACCCATAGTGCATTCGTTACGAACGCAGCACGCTTCGCCGCCCAGCTATCAGGGCGATCCATTACAGGTATAGCACTGCACTTCATACCAATACTGTACCCGGCGTTCTTGCCACTTGCATGATGCTTCCTGGCGCCATTAATTATCTTCCAGCGGCGTTCCTTGGCCCAATCGATTGCGCGACCGGCTTGGGTTGTGAGGACTGTCTCCTTCAACAGGAAGGCATCGCCAGCAAAGTTGGCAGCTGAACCAGTGAGAGCGTCAGGGAGGGCGATGGTATCTGATTCGACAACAGAGTCATAGGGTCAATGCGGACGGAGAACAGGTGTTGGTGGTTCTGGGCGTTAATACCAGGTGAGACGACGGTGCCGTATGGGCTAGTTTTGCCTTTGTGTCGGCGATGTAGACATTCGGGCTACCAGTGAGACGGATCTCAAACTCTATGCTGCCGCCTTGGTAGAAGTGATAGTTCCAGATATCCTCTGAGGGCGAAGATGTCACAAGTATGGTACAGTAGTCACGGTAAACATATGTGACAGTTAGACTTACATGTCCAGGTGGGCCTGGGCGCTCCTTATAGTTTCTTCAGTGGTCACAGAATAGCCGTGTACTTCCGCCCAGAGCCTGTTCTTTAAATTTCTCTGTTTGACATTCACGAATCTTCAGACGTCTTTGACAATTAGAGTGGACAAAATTCATTGGAATCCTGTATGTCAAATAGTATTGAACTTTGTTGCACAACCCGGATATTCCTTCGCGCAAACTTTTTTGAAATGTGATTATTATATTCCTCCAAAAAGAAAGAGAATCATCTAAACATATCCTCAAATTTGGCGAACGTGATAGCAGAGAGACATTCGACCTCTCTAACGGCCAGAACGTTCTGTTGCATGAATTCGTCAGCTATCAGATGAGCAAAAATCAAAGGAGACTCACGTCTATCAGCTCATTTGGTAGCGCGTCCAACGCCAGATGGCTCCACCGAGACAGTCCGGGCAGCAGTCCCACCAGTCTAATCCGTACGGGCTCTCCAGGGGGCAAATTAGGTTCGGAAGAGACAAACACGGACTTTTCAAGTCCTGCGAACAAGACCTCAGTCGCTCGATCCAAACACGACTCGAGGACACGCGCAAAGTCCGACGAATTGATGATGCTGCGTGTCTCATCCAGTAGCGAGAGGAAAGCGGGGTCCTGTGGATGAGGGTGAATCGGCGGAAGGGTGGCCGCGAGGTGTGGATGTGGAAGGTGTTGTGACTGCGAGAGTTGGGAGGAAGCAGCGGAGATGTCATCGAATTCGAGAAGGTCGTAAGGCGCCGGAATGGAAGATTGTGAGGGGAAACCACCTTGCGTCAGAACGTGGTGTACTGTCTCAGGCGTTGGAGGGAGAAGTGAGGATAGGAAGCTAGCATGGAGTATCAAGATCAGTTCGAGGATTGTTAGTTGTGCTAAACAGAGATACGCACTTTATCCGCCGTTCCAAACCTTCGAATGTGATTTCATATTCTACTCGTCGCCGAACATCGCTCACGAGCCGGTGTAAATCAGTTGGTGCGAGTTTTCCCTTCAAAGACACGCTGATATTGTGTTTGAAGGTGAAATTTCCGTCAAAGCCTGGGACTCACCCTTCAAACACCTCTTCGACTCCACGTCTTACTCTCTCGCCAACATCCTTCCAACCTACGTGTAATATCCACCAACTCATTGTCAGGAACTTGCTCTCAACATCTTCACTGATTGTTACTTCATTATGTACCCCTTCCTCCTCGTCCAGTAGCGCCGACATGTCACCGGCTAGTAGTTCTTCCAAGCCTCGCCCGGACTTGAGCAGCATGTTGGTCAACGTGAATTCTGTTGCTATTGATTCCTGCATTCGTTCGTCTCTTTCGAGTTTCAAAACAGACTGGATGTACTTTGACCTTGCCAGCAAAGTTAGTTGAATTGATGTCAAGAGCGATAAAAGGGTCGTGGAATAGAGGGTGGTCAGTGTTCTGGTCATGGCTGGATTGTTTTATTGATTGCTTGCCACATGAAAAGAGACAGCCACTCACTAAGAACTTTTACTTCGTTCCATAAATCTACTGTTGTCCGAGAATTTCCTGTGTCAGATACAACTGACGAACTCATTATGCTGTCCGACTGTAAAGCAGTCAACGGAAAGACAAAACGTTCAAGCTCAATGCAGACGTACAGGGCCCGATCCCGCAACCGAGGAACTTTCTGCGTTATGAGAGCTGTCCACAGTCATTATGGACTCTGACATACGAGCGGGGACCTCGCCTTTCGGTGACGATTCAGATGACGAAGGTATCGGCGCACTCGATGATGATTCAACCCAGTTCTGGAGGCCCGAAGTTGAGATATTCGATGTAGAAGCCACTCCATACGACGCAGACGTCACAGAGGCCACCGCAGACTCAGCTTCGGAACGCGCATCGCCGTCCTGCACTATGTCAATGCTAGACGCCAGGCTTGATGGCGGACGTTCCAGACGTTGCTTGTTTGCCTGTCGAGCTTTTGATCGGTTCTGAAGCTCTGAAGTGAGCCCTTCGACATCCATTTCGCGAAAAACTTGTTCTGAGAGTGTTTGGATCAATGTGAGGACTGTATAAGAAACATTCTCCTGTGTTTGTTTGAATCTACGCTTCAGACTTTGGAGGAACTTAGTCGACAGGATAATTATCAAGTCTGTCAAGGACGCACTTATCTCGCGCCGCTCGCTCCTGCTCTAACCTATCCTTGACCTCCTCAAGTCTGTCCCGGAAGTATCCCCGCACAGCATACACGCCACCAACGATGGTAGCAGCTTTGGTTAAACCCTTTCTGCGCTTATAAAGAAAATTTTTGGTGCTGGTCAACATGGATACGGAATTGAGGACAATGGTTGGGAAACACACTACCATTTCTGGTAAACATTTGCTTTCGTAAACATCTACCGGGTAATTTCGCCGGAACGGCCACAGGCACCTCCATACCTTAGTACATACAACGCGGTGCTGACTGAATATTCCACGGATAAGTACGTTGAGAACAACAGAGTCCTAGTCGAAAACACAGAATCCACATTGTCTAAACAGTGATACAACCATCAAGGTTCATAGAAGTACCTGTCAAGGCAAACTTGTCCATCAAAATGTCTGTACGTATCCGCAAGTCCAGTACTTCCTTCTTCAGTAGGCGCGCTCGCTCACGCTCCTCGAACCGCAATTTCGTCAATAAAGGCAAAAGTTCCTCTACCTTCTCCCACTTCTTTAACCGAGGCTCCAGCTTGTCCACGACTTCTTGCGACACTGAACTTTCCCATGTCACACCCATTTCAATTCCACAATGCAATGGGCATATCTGACTGAGAAAGAGTGCGACAGCTCCCTCCTCCTGGATAAGTGACACCCCTACTGACAGACAGCGAAGGGAACGGAAGGTTGGCAACTGGTATGCCGAGGCGCAGTCGGCTGCCGGAAAGTCAGTTGTCGTTGCATTCATAAATAGACCGAGCATCTGTAGTTTGGGACAGTGAAGGGCAAACGGGAGAAGTGCGCGTAAAGTCAAGTTTGAATTGTCCAGATAAGCAGGTTGATTGTTTAACAAGAGAGTCTCTACACCTGGCCATGATGTGGCAATCTCTTCCATGTCTGAGAGCTCAAGGTGCAAGGGATAGTGGTGGTCAATCTCGAATGAGATTAGATTTGGGCATTTCAGCACAGGACGAAGGGTTTTAATGGTTACACAATCTTCTTTCTTCAAAGGGGATGTCAACTCCGGGTCGTTGTGGGAAGCAGAAGCTACAGTTAGGGATTTGAGGAGAGGGCAAGCCTCAGAAATAGTGCTGAGAAATGCTGACAACGTGATAGGAGTTTCGGTAGCTGGTGAATCAAGATACATAATTGTTAAGTTAGATGGGGAAAATGGAATGGTCAAGAAATTGGTTGCGTCGGCAAAGGTGATCGTCATGCTGAGGTCGAAGAGCGATGGGAACGAGCCCTCAGTTAACTTCGGCCTGAAGTCTGCAATATCACCGCGGTCTCCCTGGCCCTGATACCAATGATACTGGTATTCTAATGTCTGAAGTTTGCTGAGCCGAGAAGCAGCCTCCGCAACCTTCGCCGTAAGACAAAAGCGCGGAAGGATTACTCTTTGTAGATTCGGTAGGTCCGACAGTAACCGAATCACATCCTCTTCTATAAGCCTAACGGAAAATTCGAAGCGAAGGTCGATGAGGGAAATCTTTGGCATGCGTGTAACGATGTCTTCAAAAGCGCGAGCAAGATTAGAACTCGCTATATTCTCTCGAGGGAGACGGAGAGCAAAGGATTTGACGTCTTTGTGCATGAAGATCACACAAAGAGTGAGCAGGCCATCCCAATGAAGCGTGTGCATGTTTGGTAATATATTTAAACTTGTCCTTGATCGCGCGACGTCGTCGAACACACTGTGGTGCAGCACTTGTTTCGTCTGAGAGGCTGAATACATCAATCTTCGTACACGCCGTCTATACCGTTCAAATCTAAGCCAATCACTAGACTCGAGGGGACGAATGAATTTCTACATGCAAACGTAAAGTTAGTGTAAAGGGGAGAGTAGAAATAGTGACACACATATGAACCACTGACAGATTTCTCAAGAGGTGCGAGAAGGCTGAACAGACGGTGAAGACTCAAAACTTCCT
Source organism: Termitomyces sp. T32_za158 (assembly GCA_018857265.1). Lineage (NCBI taxonomy): Eukaryota > Fungi > Basidiomycota > Agaricomycetes > Agaricales > Lyophyllaceae > Termitomyces > Termitomyces sp. T32_za158. The sequence continues at coordinate 18,110 of JABAJZ010013690.1, read as the reverse complement.
TCCACAGGACATCAAGCGCTATCTCAGACCAATGTTTGGATACCCTGGCATTTGAGCTGTTTGAGGCATCGTCGAGAAATTGGAAAACCATATCAAGCAATTCGGGGATAGCGAGAACGCGTGAGATCGTAGAGGAACCGTATGTTGTCATCCCTTTCCCTTTCCCTCTCTGAAACTATTAGAAGCAGAGATGGACAAGAATATCGATTTCTTGAAAGTGACGAGTTAGTGGTGCCGGTGAGAGCTGAACGTTGAGCGTGAACGCGTGAACGTTGATGCACCCGTTGATGCGTTGTTGAACGAGTTCCCACTGCCCGAAGACCTTCCGAAAATGCTCCGAACCCCGCATCAATCATGGCCAAAGGAAGTCATTGATCATCAAGTTCCCACTCTTGTCTCGAAATGGGCGTTGAAAAAGAACGACCTTCTCACATTCCAGCAATGGCAGATAATGCTACTCATCGCGGGATATTAAGAGTACTAGAAACGGTGGAACCTTATTTTCATCCCGCTGTCTCAACTTTCAGACCTTCGAAGAACTCGTACCCAAGGTTTCTTATGCTAGACAAACTACGCCTTAATTCACGACTTTGAAGACTCTACCAATGGATCTCTTCCTCTTGGATAGATGTATATGGAGAAATAAAGCATCCATCCATACTCAAGGCTGATCGACAATGACACGTTTCAGGAGTTCCAAGATGTACTCTCCACGCTACCAGCGGAAGTTCTCATCCAAATTCTCAAGGATCTGTGATGGCGAGACCTGCTTATCTTGCGTCAGGTATTTCTTGACTCTTGGTACAATGGAAGCCATCATCAATTGGTGGCCACAGGTTCGTAAGCGACCCAACGAGATCTCGCGAACAGCAAGTGTCGACAAATCAACATCGTCAATACGTTGAAGAAAAATATGTTTACCCACGTTGGGAGAGCCTCTTTTCTACGTCCATGGAATTGGAATCTTGGGTTCTGCAAGGACGGCCATTGATCGGATCCCTTGATATCATGATATGGTGTGTTGACCTGCACGACATGATTCTTCGGCACACTTGGGAGCGTTCCTTTTGCATTCGTTTCCTGCCACAGAACACCCAGCCCGTACTGTGTCCATCAGTCTCCATGACAATCTTTTGGCTAGAATCGTGTACACGCAAGCATTCAGATCTCATATTGAAGTCTTTGACACCAAGGTCTTATAGCGACTCGTCAATGCCACAAGATTACGAGATCGAAGTGGTTTCTGACTTGCTTGAAGTTGTCCGGCTTACTGCGCTCTCTAAAAGACTCGATACTTCAGTCAGAGGAAGTTGTCTTTTCATTTGGCCTCTAAATGCTTGCAGGTGTACTACAGACTCCGCGCGAATTCCCTTCTCAGAGGTTGAAATCATGCGTCTTGCTGATTCAATAGAGGGCAAGGATACCTTCAATCTGATCGTTCTCTCACTACGGCGGAAGGCCATACGCCTGCTTCGAAAACATTAACAATAAATTACCCCTTTGATGGCTTCACACCAAGCCCTTGAACAAAAATCGAATTCCCAATTCGGAGAGCGTCTTTAGGTTTGATGGGTTGCATGCAAATCAGGATGTACTTATGATCCTCTTACATAGGGTCAGATGTCAAATCACAGAATAGTCGAAATTCAATTGTCATGGAATATAATTGTTGTTATCGGGCCTGCAAAGATATACAGTACAATGAATGATTGTCAAATTGTTATTATCATCCTATGGTACATGTTTGTCTGCCGGTAGAGCCTTCGCCGCCTTCTGCCATAGACCTTGCCCCTGGCAACCAGTGCGCCAGAGTTCCATCTCGGTGGAAAATCTGTAAATGCGAAGTAGCACCAGCATCGGTTCCAACAACAAAGGTGGCCTTTCGTGGAAACCTCGCCTGGTTAATACCACCTGCCGAAGAGAAGGATATATCGATCGATTACTGAGCGCTGATGGTCGTTCAACCACTGAGTCACCCATGTCCAAATCAGGGTAGGATCGTTCCGGATACGAGAGATATAAAAGGCGGTCAAAGGACAATGTCTTTGGAAGATTCTGCTCTCCCATGACGCGCAAGTGTGTCAATTGTCGAAGGAACTGAATCCCAGTCGGCCTGTTCAAGGCATGAATCCATTGCGAATGCGAGAGAAGAAGGGTTAAGTCTTTGCAAAGCGTATGTTTCAAAACATGAGAAAACGTAATCAAAGAAAGTCCTCGCGCATCACAGGCGAGTACGCGAATGCTCTGACATGCGCGCATAATGTGATATGTAAGCATGAAGTCATCGTTCTGGAGTGGAGATATCCAGAGATTATGAACTAAATTCCCTCTGTCGAACCAATGACGCGAGTTTTGTTTCCTGTTCACGAGGCTGGCGAACGACGAGAGCTGTTTCGTAGAGCTTAGGGTGATTGGCATGATCGGGAGACAGGCACGCAGGGTCGAGTGATAGGTGTACCGCGAGACAAGGACAAGGGCCCGATATGTCTCTGGCCAGTCAGCACTGTGTGACAAAATAAGAAGCTGGAGTTCTGGTGGAAGACACATCAATCTAAACCCCCTTTTTGACAAGTTCCCGCGGATAATCCTTCGACGTTGTTCGAGTTTCTTTTCGGCAGACGCCTTGGCCTTGTGTCTCTGTGCTAGCGCAAGGCAACTAGGAGAAATCAGCGATGAAGCAGCCTGGGGACTCCGGAATCCTGCTGCGTGGGGATTGTAGATGAAAACGAACAAAATTGCTATAATAGATAATGCAGTCCATCCGAGCTCCTCAACTTGAAAAGTAAAAACATTATGGACCAGAGCTCGAATGTCTGGAGTCCATGACATAGTCTAGATAACGTGTTTGATCAAATAGCAAATCACAGCCGCTGCATAAGACTTACGAAGGAAATAATGGGTTAGGAATCAAAGTAAAAAGTCTTTCGCCTGACTTGAACGAAGTGATGGGGCAAGTCGAATCTTTGCGAGACATGTTTAATAGCTCGTGTCTATGCACTGGGCATGAGGCATGGGGCATGGAACGAGTGCATTTGATAAGCTTAGCCGCGGGGTAGTAAAACGCGTTGTGCTTGCGTCGTCGCGATTGCTGATCAACAGAAATCGTAGGTGTAATCTGTCTTAATCGGTATAGTCATCTGATATCAGTTCGGAAGATTGATTCCATCACCATCAGTTGTGCCTATTTTTACCCGATTTTTACCCTTAATACCGTAACCCGCTGAGCCCCCGCTCCGTTTTGAGTTCTATGTCGCACAGTCGTGACTCGACGGGACACTCACCACCTGCAAAATAATGTCGAACTCTGTAGGTTCGGAAGTCATGATTTGTGTTTCGCTGTCGTAGTCAAGGTCTGTGAATATATATGAGTTGGTCATCTGGCATGTGCGTAAAAAGGCTAGCAACAGCTATTTGTTGCACCAGATCGATAGCAGCCACGACAGACATGAAGTAGTTTGATTGATTAGTTACGGAAGCGGCAAGTTTGTGACTACGGCATTCAGGCAAATTTGCTACTGATCGGATTTCCAGGAGGCAGAAAGTCGAAGAATGCCAGTGAGCAATTGAGTTGTTCAAGCCTTGAACGCCTTGAACGAATAGATGTCAGAGAACTGTGTCAATGACCTACGGAATCGATACCTGCCAGAGGCAGTGACCTACCGCGGACACCACAGAAGGAACGTTCACTCATTGCACATGAAGTCGGATGCCATGTTTGTTATTGGTCGTGGATGTTAATAACCGAGAAATGGGCCACTCGTACAGCCAAGCTAATTTAAAGGATACATGGATTCAATAGTCAAAGGATATCAACTATTGTGGAATCAGCATCCGAGAACCTTTGTACCTGCTATGGTATGTGATATGATAGGTGAAACATGGAATTCTCTTCTATAGAGTCAGTTGAATTGAGGCGGGTAGAGCCTTCGCCGCCTGTTGCCAAAGACTTCCCCCCTTAGAGTCATTGCGCCAGATTTCCATTTCTGTGCAATCTCTACGCACGTGAAGCAGTACCAGCTTCTGGTCACACAAGAGTGGTGCCCTTTCCTCGATACCACATGGTCTCGTCAAGACCACCTGCCGGAGAGAAGGAAAGATCGACTTGTTACTCAGCGCTGATGGTCTTTTGATCTCTGAGGGGATCATGCCTGAATCAGAAAAGGATGTCTCCCAGTACGAGAGATGTAAAAGGCGGTCAAAGGACAATGTCTTTGGGAGACACTGCTCTCTCATGACGCGCAAGTGCGTCAATTGACGAAGGAATTGAATCCCACTCGGCGTGTCCAAGGCGTTGACCCATTCCGGACGCGACAGAAAGAGCGTCAAGTCTCTGCACATCGAATGTTTAAAATTCGGAGAACGCATGATGAGAGCAAGTGATCGTGCATCGCAAGCCAGTACACGGATATTGACGCATGCGCGCAGGATATGATATGTACGTTTGAAATCATCATTCCGGAGCGGAGATATCCAGAGACGATGAACTAGCTTCCCTCTGTTGGGCCCATATCTCGTGTTTTCGTTTCTCCTGAGGAGGCAAGCGAACGATGCGAGTTGTTTCGTCGAGCTTAGGGTGATCGGCATGATCGGGAGACAGGCACGTAGGGTCGAGTGATTGATGTACCGTGAGACAAGGACAAGGGCCCGATATGTCTCTGGCCAGTCAGCACTGTGTGACAAAATAAGAAGCTGGAGTTCTGGTGGAAGACGCTTCAATCGAAACCCTTGTTTTGACCAGTTCTCACGTATCACCCTTAGACGTTTCTCAAGTTCTTTGTCAGCGAGTACCTTGGCTTTTTGTTGTTGTGATTTCGCAAGGTAGCTGGGGTGAGCCGGCGATGAAACTGAAGGGCTGGCGTCTCCAACCACGGAGACGCTGTATATGAAGACGAGCGACATCGATATGATGGAAATTGCAGTCCATCCGAGTTCCAGAAGGATATCCGAATCTCCTGACATAGTCTAGTAGAGTCTGCTTCATTATTGCATAGATAATGGATTGACGCACAACACTTACGAAGGGAAACAAATTGGATGAAGTGGCTTGTCAGATTGCACAGGTGTGAGGGTGTTGGCAAGGCCAATTTTGACATGCACGAGGCATGAGGCAGAGCGACGCTATTTGAATCATGGATACGTATGGAGGTCTTTACGTGTTGCTTAGCCTCGCCTTGATGAACAAGAGGCCGAAAGGATGTGATCAATTTTGGCAAGGAGGGAGGGATCATTCATCATTTGACCCGCATCAAATAGTTTATTCCAGTTCTTCCTGGGTTCCGGAATCGCATATAAATTTACAGCTAATGAGCACATGGCAATATCAGATGGCTTCTTTGGTCATTCCCTACTTAATTAGGTTGTCATGCACGAGATTTTTCCGAACAAAATCAACTTTGAACCAGTTCAAAGTTTATTGCATATTATAGTACACTACGAATTTTAACTAAGTTAAGAACTCAACCACGCCAGACAACCGGGCCAGGGACGGTGTAGTTCTCAAGAGGAGGATATTGGAAGATGTTGGCGGTGACCCCGGGATCTATTTGTCCATCAGTACCTGCGCCAGGAGTGGAGCAAGTAAAACCACTTACCAGTAGGATTGATGTGACCAGGAATAGAAACTTTGTCCGGCTTCCCGTTGCCTCCGTTGACAATGTTAATTTGCGCACAACCGACATAGTACTCAGGAGGAGGATTGTGGAGGCCAATCTGTTCAGCACGAACAAGATACTGGGACAAGGGATGAACACAACGCTGTGTTAAATGTGAGAGGATCGACGAACCTGTCCTGAAGTTGTGTTTGCGGGAATGGTAGTAGTGATCTCGGTAAGGCCGATATCAGTAAAGTTGACGGGTTTGAAGGTTGCGTTCCATTCAGCGATCTAAGGTTAATCAGTTGGAAGTCTTCAGTGGAGAGGCAGAAAACAACATGCCTTAAACCAATGAGGGCCGCTTCCGTCCCAGTCGGAAGCATTGCCGGGAGCCTCACCGAGGTATATGGCGGCAGGGCCCTGGTGGAAGATCGCGGCGGAAAGCTTGAAGCCAATGGTATCATTGGCAGAAACAGTGACCGTCTCCGTCGCCCGATAGGGGTTCACGTTGCACCTCATATCAGGAGAAGTAACGGACTTGACTGGCGAGTTGTTCTGCGCCTGGCGGACTGCAGCGGTTGACGTCTTGTCGCCATATACGAGAGTGTTGAAAATATCTGATGAAATAATGAGCGTTAATATCATGCATAGTGCAGAGAGAAATTGAATTTACAATGCGCAGAAGCAGATTGAGCAATGGCAACCAGGCCAAGGAGAGAGAATGCTAACTTCATTACGAGTACGAGTAGAATAAAGTAAGAGAGTGTGATTCAAAGGAGAGAATGAGCGAGTAGATTATGGGGAGACAGGAGACATTGCATCGCGCCTTTATATCTCAAATCCGTCGGACGGAAAAAAAATTGCGACCACTTCCGGCCATGAAAGAGGCGCACCCGACGCGGCGGGCTTTTTCGATCACCGTCGATCGATCAAAAACATTACCGCAAAACATTGGAATTATGGTAGAGATTAGACGACGAATGAGACAGCAATTGTACAAGCATACTGGTACAAGATGCATAACTCACTTCATGACACGAATGAGACCAAGAGAACCGGAGACAAGTTCCCAGGTTACAAGAACTTCGAACCGTTTCTAGCCTATCTGGAGCAAACGTACGAAGCGCCCGGGCCGCAGACAAAGCAGAAGCAGTAGATTGTGCACGTCGAGTTCCCGAAGGAGACTCAGGAGGCTCTGAAATTTCAAATCGTTTGACATTTTTCACGAGAAGGACCTCAAAGCGGGGAAAACGACTCGTGCGTAAGCTTCTATATCGAGAGTGACGGAACTCGGGAGAAAGATCAGGATCGACACCAGCATGTTCCACGCATCCAACAACGGTCGAGCATCCCTCAAACGATGAAAAAAAAATGGAGGTGAAAAAAGGTCAGCAAAACTGTTTTCATCAAAAAAAAAATTATAAAAAATTGAATGAATTGGTTACCTAAGCTAGTGATCTCATCTTCCCTTTTCTGACTTACATGCTGCATCCATGAGTACAAACCGCAGCTGTGAGTTTATGGGCGTACAGAAAGTGCATGGCATAAGCCTGAACCCAGGATCCTGTCTTTCTCGCAACTTCTTGCTTCTCTGTGAGGCCACCTCGCCTCTGTGCTTTTAAGCATCAAATCGATATCACCCGCTTCCCATTACGTGAACTTTTACCACTGACTCGTGAACACACGGGAAAACTATCACAAGTGCGAATTAAAGTATTAAGAGCGTTTTAAGAGCCGTACTCCACAGGCCACGTGGGTGCGGTATGTAAGCAAGTACGGAGGTAGAGTGCCGATGTCGTGCAGGCAGATATACTACGCTTCAGAAACGCCCTTGATGCCCAGATCCTGGGCGATTATAACAGCCGCTTTCTCTCCGATAGCCAAAGCAGTGTTGTATGTGTTTGCACCGACGTTGGATGGTGTGATGCTACAATCTGGGAACCGCGTTGATTTATGAGATAGATATACCATCGGAGAGGGAGAGGGAGTTTTGACGTTACCTGCGACTTTCAGGTTCTGTACTCCATAGACATTAAGTCTTGCATCGACGACTCCGCCCTTCTCTCGTGCTTTCATGGCGCACGTACCGATCTGTTCGGACAATGTAGGCCGAGTACCGACCGAAGAGAGGAAGTAAACCCACCGGGTGCCATGAAGTCTCCACTGGGGAACAACTAATCAGCATATGCCCAAATCTCGAAAGATGACGAAACATAAGACAACGGGACTGACCAAACTTTCGAATGTGCTCATCAATCGCCCTATCATCCTCCACCGAATACCTAATATCGGACGAAGATATCTCCACAGGCTGCAGCGAGGCACCCGCAGCAGCATCACTCCCCTCAGGGAATTCTGGATGGTCAGGGACGAATTCACCACAATAAACCTGCATCCGCCGAGCGAATTCCCGTCCCTTCTTGTAGCCCCATCTCAGGAGTCCGATGTCCGCCGGACTGGCAAATGGCCATCTGCTCAACTCGAGGTCTAAGCGGAACTGGATGCTACTCACTTGTCGAGGAATCCCGCCTCGAAATCGAGTTTCCCGTAGGGATCCAGACCAGTCGATATATGCACGCGACCCGTAGAGACCGGGTAGGTCTGGCAAGAGCATCAGTGCATTTTTGTATCCTGAGCTGTGGATAGCAGAGACGCACGATTACTGCTGCCATTGAAAAGCATTTTTCCCCGGCAGGTAAAGCCTTGTACCCCACATAGCTGAAAGTTGGATTGTATCAGTACTTTTTCAATATACTGATAACGAATGAACGGCGCGCAGCATCTCACGTGGTGAAGGGCACAATAATAATCACAGGCTTGTCGAGAGCTTTCTCAAAGTAGTCCATCCATCTTTTCTCGAAATTCGGTCCTATTTCCTTGAGGTCGTCATCATTGGGTCTCAGCTTGATGCCGGCGTCAACCCCACTGTGTACCCATCCAGTCCTTTGGATCTCCAGCTCTTGTTCAGATCGTACTTACTTCTTTGCCATCAGCCCTTGGCCGTCTTCAGCCCAACGCTTCGCAAATGCTATGTCGATGACGATTGAATGAGTGGTATCAGTGGGAACGAGCAGCGGCCTACATTCTACATCAGCTTCGCTTCCGCGGAATATAGGATCCATTGTGTCCGCATCTTTACTAGCAAGATATGGTACGAAAAGGCCATTGTGATCTTTTTTGAGATTAGTAACCAATTCTGCACCCGAAGAAATTGAGTACCCATATAATGCTCTCCTACGCCAGGAAGATCTACGATTTGAAGAATGTTGTTCCTGTCAAGTACGTCTGATCCCCCAATGCCGGACCTTTTTTTTAGAACTTAGAATTCTAATCAGCAGAGGTTTGATAGATAACGTACCTCTCCAAAATAGCAGGCGAACCAAAGGCACCGGCTGATACAATGATTAATTTTGAAGCGAAGGATATAGTCTGTTCTTGCACATGTTTGGAGTTACGCCCCAGGTCACTAACGTGTTCGACCCCGACTGCACGCAGGTCCCTGCATCGTTTTATAGTTGGGACATATCCCAAATTCAATGTGCACGTACTCAAAGATAACTCGGACAACGCGACGCTGCTCAAGAACGGTAAGTTGCGTGTTTTTGATCTGGTTGTAGACGTAGTGATGAGGAACGTCGGACCGTTTACCGGTGGTTCCATCGATGTATCTTGTTCAAGTGATCGCCGTAAGTCTTTCAGAGTATTTATAGATATGCAAGTGTACCTTGGCCATCTCTAGATACAAAGATTTAAAACATCAATAAAGAGGCGCTATGAGAAGAATATCACGGACCCCGTAGACATTGCACGAATGAAACCCCTGCAGATCTTCAGAAAACCCGCGTTCCTTATCATACTGAGAGCCAACTTTCAGAAACTGCGACGCCACATTCGGTAACTCGGATGCATATGAAACCTTGATGGGGCCTTGAATCCCGTGGGTAGACAAGTCGCTTTGGGGCTGATAATTCTCTGCCTATGAGCCGCGTTAACCGGTGTAAGAACCATTCCTCATGCTCACACACCTTTTTTAAGAGAGGAATTAAATGGTCTGAGCCCCAGCCGGGATTGCCGTGGACCGTTTCCCAGTCATCATAATCAGAAGCTGCGGCGCGGGTGTACATCATGACTACAATAACATGTCAGTAGGCCATACAGTCCGTGAGAACACAAAAACACGAAGGGCTGTGTGCTTACAGTTTATGCTTGATCCCCCGCCGACACAGCGCCCGGTTGGAATTACCACCGAGCGGCCGGACAGCGCGGGACTGGGCTTGCTTTGGTGCATTGTGAAGGTCTCCCCTCGCACAAGGTTGCTGAGGTACCGTGCGGGCTGGACGTGCTCTGGTTTGTCCTGTGTGAGCGGCCCTGCCTCCAGGACCTTTTGGGACGGACGGGGATCAGTGTCTGTCTCGACGTTAATCACTGGAGATGACTGACGAGAATCTTTAGATTGGGATCGGCTTGGGCGAGTCTTCCTGCCGCGACGCATGCAGAGGTACCCCCTGGGTTGAAAGATTGGCTTGTGTTTGCTGCGGTAGGACCTCGGGAGGGCACTTACCGCCTGCGAAGATGATATCGAACTGTTCGTCTGTAGGTCTGAAAATCATTGGTGGTTCTTTGCAACTGAGCTCAAGACCCGAAGGTGAATTTATAGTATCCTGAGTCGGTCATCCGGCATGTATGTGAACCAAAAATCAGTGTTGTGACACTTGGCAATATGGAAGTGGTTGGGTACGGCAACGTAGGTTTATCTGATGCCAGTCGGAACAGACAAGATAAATGATACGCGCAGAGGCGTTAAAGCTGCATGTACCGAAACGTTAGTGCCATCTGACCTGTGCATGGCCGAAGACCTTGGCGAAGAATGTATTTTTGTGACATGATAGTCCGAGATACACCAAAGGCATTCGAAAAGACGGTGGACCTATTAGTGGTCCTTTGAAACTGAGCCCAAGACCCGAGAGTGAGTATATAGCTTCCTGGGTTGGTCATCTAGCATGTGTGTCAACTCAGATAGGGTGGTGTTGTTACATCGGCAATGGAAGTAGTTGAATACGGGAAACCGAGTCCGAAAATCTCAGCTCTATTCGCCTCAATGCGGAGTTTGCGGCGGGAGTCTGCGGACCGCAGCTGGCACCAAGTTTAACGCAACCGCGGCGAGAGACCTATGAGTGAGTGATTCTTTGCAAGTGAGCTCAGAACGGGGTGAAGATATCCTGTGTTGGACATCTGGCATGGGGTGAACCAGAGTAGATTAGTGTTCTATACTTAAGAATGGAAGTCATTGGATATGGAAAGGTTAAAATGCGACACTAGTCAGGACAAGGGGACAACTTACGACACACGCAGAAGAAGTAAAGTTTATGTACCTGAAAGAGTGACCGTACCGTCTGACAAAGTTTTGGCGAACAAGGTTGGTTGGTTGCTTGGAATCAGGCATATTCAAATGACACCGATAGTCCGGGATGCCAATCTATCATATAAAGGTATTTGAGAAAACGGATCGCAAGTCAAAGAGCGCTAGGCTCGTGAGAGTGAGAGCAAAAAAAAGACAAAGTTCTGTCGTTTCAATTCGTCCAAGGATTCTGTCGTCTCAATACGTCCAAGCATCCAAGCATCCAAGAGAAAAACAAAGTTCTGTTCGTTTCAATGCGTCGAAGAGAAGAACAAAGTTCTGTCGTCTCAAAGTGGCACGCCCTTGGCGAACAAACCCTAACCCGGCGCCACTCGTAAAAACCCGGACGGGCAGAGTTCCCACGACATACAAGTCTCCTGGTCGTCGTTTCTGCAAAAAACTCTCGTGGCAATGGCGTCCAGAATCGCTCTCAGCTCTCTGCGCGCGGCCGGTCAGTTACGCTCTCTATATGTCATTTCCATCCAGCTAACCCAGCTAATAAAGCGCGCCCACGCGTCGTCCCCGCTCTCGCCATGTCAGTTTTTCTCTTTCTTCTTCTGTTGCAAATACCGAACACCGAACACGCACAGGCGCACCATGGCCACGTCCTCCTCGCCGCAGCCCCCCGCGGAGCGCGCGTCCGAGCTCATCGACAAGCTCCCGTCGTCACCCGGCCTCCTCACCAAGACCGGCTCCGCCATCCTCGGCACAGGTCTCGCCGCCGCCGCCATCTCCCAGGAGCTCTACGTAGTCAACGAGGAGTCCATCATCCTCGTCGCCTCCATCATCTTCTTCACCTACCTCGGAAAGGTGGGTACCTGCATGTGCGGTGTGGTGCGTAGCTGATGTCCGGTCGGGACGTGTAGATTATCCAGGAACCGTACAAGAACTGGGCAGAGGGAAATATCTCGCGTATTAAGAAGGTGCTGGATGGTGCGCGTGCAGAGCACACCCAGGCTGTGCAGGAGCGCATCGACTCTGTCGCACAGATGAAGGACGTCGTCACCCTCACTCGCGACCTCTTTGCCGTTTCCAAGGTCTCGTCTCCCCCCTTCCCTTTCAGCGTCATGACTGACTGATTTTTTTCGGGGAACAGGACACTGCCAAGCTTGAAGCCGAGACGTTCGTCCAGCAACAAAAGGTGGCTGTCGCGGCAGAGGTGAAGAGCGTGCTTGACAGCTGGGTGCGCTACGAGCAACAGCAGAAGAAGAGCGAGCAGGCCGATCTTACCAAGACCGTTGTTGCCAAGGTCCTTGCGAGCATCAAGGACGAAAAGACGCAAAAGGATATCATTAACGCTGCTGTTTCTGAGATTGAGCGTGAGTTGTTTTCTATTTTTTTCTTCTCTCGGCGGTGGTTGACGTGGTATGGATGTAGAGCTCGTCAAGGCCAAGGCCATCTAGATGTCCTCGACCTTTTTCTT
>JABAJZ010013689.1:0-29681 GCA_018857265.1 Termitomyces sp. T32_za158 | reverse complement strand
ATTCCAAGATTATTCATAGCTATCTGAGTATCAGGATGACTTCTTTCTAACACTGCTTGTTGAGTAGCCAAGACCTGTCTGTGCATCTCTTCAGCTTCTTGGAGTTTGCCAGCTCTTTGTAGAGTGATTCCAAGATTATTCATGGCTATCAGAGTATCAGGATGACTTGTTTCTAACACTCCTTGTCGAGTAGCCAAGACCTGTCTGTGCATCTCTTCAGCTTCTTGGAGTTTACCAGCCCTTTGTAGAGTGAATCCAAGATTATTCATGGCTATAAGAGTATTAGGATGACTTCTTTTTAATACTGCTTGCCAAGTAGTCAAGACATGTCTCTGCATCTCTTCAGCTTCTTGGAGTTTTTCAGCTCTTTGTAAAGTAATTCCAAGAGTATTCATGCTTATCAGAGTATCAGGATGATTGGTTCCTAACACTGCTTGTTGAGTAGCCAAGACCTGTCTGTGCATCTCTTCAGCTTCTTGAAGTTTTCCAGCTCTTTGTAGAGTGAATCCAAGATAATTCATGCTTATAAGAGTATCAAGATGATTGTCTCCTAATGTTGCTTGTCGTGTAGCCAAGACCTGTCTCTGCATCTTTTGAGCTTCTTCAAGCTTTCCAAACTCTTGCAATGCTATTGCTAACTTCTGTTTCCAGTAACAAAGCATATCAGGGTCTGTTTTCTCAACAGAAGTTATAACTATCTCAATTTGATCAATTGCTTCATTCCATAACCTCAATGCATATAAAAGTTCTGCAGCCACTTTTGAAATATCCATCCCTAGTAATGTGTTCTGTTGCAATTTCTTGACATGAGGCAACCACAGTTGTGCATTATAATAGTTTAAATCTCTATAAACTAAGCAATAGTATATTTGTAATGCACATTCACATAGTTTTTCTTTTTCTCCCTGGGTTAAGAATTCATGACAATACTGTTGAACTAAAGGATGCATTGTTACCATGTTTTCTGAAATTCTTTCAACTAATGAATATGATGGTAGCATTTGAATAGTTTCATCTATTAGCCTTTCATTCCATTGTTGCTTACTGTCCAGAAACAAAGTCAAGACTTGTTCCAGCTCCAAAACATGAATGTTTCTGTAAATGTTTATATTATTCCATGCTCTTTGCAAAAGATCTAGAGGAATCCTGCTATGGTGACAAATACTCCAAAAGTTGAGTAATTACTTTGCAGTCATAGAAAGCTTGTCATAGCTGATTTTCCATGTGGAGTAAAGTGACAATGGATAACTATCAATGTGTTGTTTTAAATCTTGCTCCAAAAACCTCTTTCTATTCAATTTATACTTCTCAACATATTGACCCAATCCTGACCATTTTTCTTGCAACAGATAGTGACCAGCTTGTATAATTGCCAAAGGGAAAAACTCAAGTTCTTTGACTACAAGTTTGGCTTCTTCATAGGAGACTTCTGGTCTGCCACAAATTTTTCCAAGCAGATCAATTGAAGCTTCTTCAGTTAGTTCCTCAATCTTGTCATTATGTTGTGGTGCATGTGATATACATTCTTTGTTTCTTGTGGTGATAATGATGTTTCCATGTTGACAAGGTGGGAAAAAAGGCTGAAGGTTAAGCATAATGTCATCTGCATTGTCAAAAACCAACAGCCACTCTTGTTGCTTAAAGAGAAGAAGCTGGAGACCAGCACTAAAGCTGGGTTCAGCTATATTTGCCTGACTAGCAATAAATCTGAAGAATTGTTCTATAGAAAGTCTTGAGCTTGCATCAATAAAATATGTAGATGCAAATCTGAATCAAAAATGAAAGGCAAGACTATATGAGACTCTTGAATAACATACCTTGATCCCCATAATGCCAAAAATTGCAGGACAATCTGAGTCTTTCCAGCCCCACCTAAACCATATAGAACATATCTCTTTTGTTCCTTAGATATGGAATCTGTAGCAAAGTACTCATTCAACTTTTCCAGAATATCTATTCTGCCTGTAAAAACCCTAGTAGGCGCAGGAATCTGATAAATATCTTGCATAAAAATCTTGATGTGATTTTCAGGCAACACAGAGCCTCTAAAAATTCCAACAGAAATTTTAGAAGGACTGGTATGCAAAGCCTGTACTATATTATTGACATGATTTGCCTTAGTAGTTTGTAACAAGTAAGAGTGAGTATGTGTTTTGATTTCTGCCAGCTTTGTCCAGTCATCCAAAGCAAGGTTTTGTAGACCCTGTTCAACATTAAGCCTGAAAAACACATCAGGAATGTGTTTATATTGGCTCATCAACTCCTCAGCAGCTTTTTCAGTGTCAGTTGCAATTTTTCTAACAATATTCAACATATCAGAATGCTGCAATGAAAGAGGACCAAGCTGCCCAGCACCAATGCTAACAAGGCAGGCCACTTGGGCAGAATGGCCAAACACAGATTCAGTCTCCTCAAGAACAAGTTTGCTGGGATTGTTAAATCCAAGATTACCACCAATAAAAGCTTCTTGAATACCCCCATCAGTAATCAGCACAGGCTCGAAAAATCCAGGGTTAGCTGTTGTTGCACGTGCTGCTTCCACAATTGTGCAGTTATAACCTTGATTTGCACGCGATGTGTATGAACGAAAAAGTCGTGGTGTCACATGAGCAGATGGAAGTGCAACAACAAAACTAGACACATTCCATGTTATTCTCTATCCAACACAAGGTGATACACAGACCTTTTACAACCTTGTGACTCGTCAGCTCGCAGCAGAATCCAGACATTTCAATGATTGCCTTCATGTTAGTCTCAAAGACTGAGACTTTGAACTTCTCTTTGCTTCGCCATTTCTTATCAGAGAAGACACTGGAAGTGAAGCGAACATATGCCTCGATGGCCCGGTCAATCGGCATCTCGAGCCGTCCGAGCATCAATGCAATAAGTCTATAAAATTCTGAGAAAGTACTGGAGGGAATCTCGTATTGGACATACCCTCCCGTTCCAACACCACCAATGAGATCGAAATACTGGCAGGGTTTTGGTGCTACGGCAGCTTTGTCAATGAAGTTTATCCTGTTCATGAGCTCTTGTATAATCAGAAGCTCGGAGAGACCGCGGGTACCCCCGTCATCTGGTATTGAGTATTGTCAAATCCAAGGTGGAGGGTGAAGAACAAGGATCAGCTGACCAAGGGCTAGAAGCCTCAGTCCACGAGGTCTTGGAGGGTTTGTACTTTGCATGGTGATTCAGTCCTGCGTTGCAGCTATTGAAGGTGGGTGTGAGAATCAAACTTGAAAACTTGGAAGGAATCCTTTCTCTTTGTATTCTCACGCTTTGACCGTTCTTTGTCGTACCTAATAGGGTATATCATACACGGATATACCAGTCTTCTCATGTGCTCAACAGATGTAAGACTAAATAGATTTTGATCGCATGATGACTTATCGTTTCGGAGTCAAAGCGGCAGCGAAGCTGGATCGAGAATGTGATACATAGTCTACCAAATTCACAAGACCCCGCTAAGAATTCATAAGGGGATCCATTTGGGATACACGGGCACCTCTTTGTAGCTTAATAGATCGTTGTAGTAGGGCAGGAACCGAGGGAAGTTTATGAGAATCATGGGGTGTAGCAGTGGCTCCCTCAGCAATAGTGGGTGTCAGACACAGCAAGATTGACGACCACGTCTTGATCGACCAATCAATCACGGCGGGGCGCACACATTGCACGAAGCGCGTCTTGGTGCTTGCCTGGGACTCTAAACCATAAACAGAGTCAGAGTCGAGCGCGAGAAAGGTGCCGGGACAGGGAGGAGCAGGAGCGCAGCGGGTGGAACGCAACGGCGGCAAGAGTCAGCAGGAGCACAAGCACAAGCATAAAGGGGGTGGCCGCGCCGAATTTGATTAGTGCGGGCGGTATCGTTGTCCGTATGCGGCAAGCGCGTCAAGATGCGTCAAGCTGCCCCACGTGGGGGTAATGCCGTGTTTACTGAGGCACGTGCGGCCAGCTGCACTCCCAATGAGCCACCAGCAATATCCAGTACTCAACTATGGCCCAGGTCCAAAGTGGATCAAGGGTCTCACCAGAGATCGCGTCAACAAGTTTGTCGGCGGGCGCTATGGAGACATCAACCTCTCCTCGATCCTCTTTACCCATCGGATCGATAACGCAGAGCATGTCAAGCTCCAGGTGTTCGTGCACTTGTCGACCATCGCTGGAGGCTCTAACTGTGCACTGACAGGTGGAGTGCACCAGGGCTGTCCAAGCCCACCTTTGCAGAGGCAATGACGCAGACATACAAGCCCGCAAACAAGGTGCGTCTCACCTGCAATTGTCTGCCAATTGCTCAGATCCATCTAGGGAGACTCCTTTGGCCCGTCCTGTGAGTCTCTTCTCTCACTGACATCTCTCGTCGCCGTACATCTCGCATAGGGGTAAGCCGTGCCAGCCTGGAATGCGCTCCTACTCTGACTCTCACAGACCAACCACTGGTGGAAAGTCTCTGTTACGCTCCCTGCATACTGGCAACAGTACGAGCGTGTGCAATGTGAGTATCTCCACCTCACGTAATCCCAGCTCACCCCCCAGCAGTCGAGTTCGATCCAGGCTGCGAAGCTATGATCTACAGCACCGATGGCACGCCGCTCCAAGGTACGTCTTCCTTGCTACTTTTGCGCAAGCGCCACACGCCATACAGGTATCACCGGTGGCTTTGGTGGCGACCGCCGCGTCGAGTACATCATCCCCGCCTCGGCGCGCAACGAGGGCCGCCACGACTTTGTCATCGAGTCCAGCTGCAATGGCATGTTCGGCGTCCCTGTGCACGGCGATACCATCGACCCCCCAGACGTACGTACGTTTCGTCTCCGTTTATACTCGAACCCAACACACCTCGCAGATGAACAGGCGCTTCACCCTCGCTTCAGCCGACCTCGTCGTACCCAATCAGGACGCATGGCGCCTCCTGTGGGACTACACGACGCTGCGCGAGCTCGTCGACACCCTCCCGGGCAACACTCCGTGCGTCCCCTCTCCTTTCTCTTTTGCCGTGCCGTGCTGAGGCGTGCACCGGGCAAACAGCCTACAGAACCAGGCGCTCGTCGCTGCGAACGAGATCATGAACGTCTTCAACCGGGGCGACCCCGCAGGCGTACGTTCCGCACGCGCGCTCGCTGCCGGCGTGTTTGGACCTGGCTGGGAAGAGATGGGCGCAAGCGTGTATGAAGAGGGCACGGCGCCCCCGCAGGTATGGGGTATAGGTGCGTGCCCCCCTCGTCGCTCTTTGTATGGTGCTGAGGGCGCGTGTAGGACAGTAAGTACTCCCTGGATATCGAGAGTGTGCTGATGTCACGCGTATTTGCAATGTAGCTGTCATATCGACACGGCGTGGTACGTGAGCTGGCTGATGATCAGTGATGGATTTACTTCCTTTCATTCTCGCGCAGGCTCTGGCCGTACCGCGTGACGCAACAAAAGGTCGCGCGGTCGTGGTCCACCCAGGTCGACCTCATGGATCGCTACCCGGAACACCGCTTCACCTGCAGCTCCGCGCAGCAGTACAAGTGGCTCGAGCAGGTGCGCCCGCGCCCGCGTTTCCCCTCTCCCTCCACTAACACCCACTCACCCACTCTGGCAGCTATACCCCCCGCTCTTCGCGCGCGTCAAAGAGCGCATCGCGCAGGGTACCTTCGACCCCGTCGGCGGCGCGTGGGTCGAGAACGACGCGAACATGCCCTCGGGCGAGGCGCTCGTGCGCCAGTTCCTCTTCGGCCAGCGCTACTTTGCCTCCCGCTTTGGCGTGCGGTGCCGCACGGCGTGGTTGCCCGATTCATTTGGTGTGACCGGCGCGCTGCCGCAGCTGGTCCGCGGGGCGGGTACGTCGGCGTCGGCGTCGTTTTCCTTTTACCCCCCTCTTGGCTGATGCTTGCGCGTAGGCATGGAGTACTTCTTCACGCAGAAACTGTCCTGGTGCGCTTTTTTTTTGGGCTTCGTAGCCTCTGCCCGTGCGCATAATTGACCTGCGTGCGCGGCTGCAGGAATAACATGTACGTCAATGGCTTCCCCTGGCCCAGGCACGCGGATGCTGATGACTGATCGGCGCAGCAACGTCTTCCCGCATACGACGTTCAACTGGGTTGGGATTGACGGAACACAGGTGCTCTGCCATATGACGCCAGGTGCGCATTTGCTTTCGATCTGCCCCGTCGTCTCTACCCGTGCTCACGTACTCCGTCTCTGTTTTACGTGCTCGATTTCCTGTTCTCCATGCTCTGTTATCTGTTCTCCGTGCTCCCTGGTTGACTACGACATAAAGTCGACACATACACTGCTCAAGCGACCGTCGGAGACATCCTTAGAGCGCAGGATAACCACAAGGTGCGAACAGACTGAATCACAATGAATTGACTCGCATGCCCACACGCACATGCACAGAACCTCGAATCGTCGCAAGCAGCGCTGCTAGTATTCGGGAACGGCGACGGCGGTGGAGGCCCGCTCGCGAAGATGCTTGAGAATGTACGTCTATCCTCGCTTTCCGCTGTCGCCTTGCCTCGACGGCTTGGCTTACGCTTACGGCTTGACCTGCGTAGCTCCGGCGCATACGCGCAGTAGGCAACACACACCGCGAGCTCCCGCGCGTTGGCATGGGGCGCTCAGTCGACGAGTTCTTTGATACGCTTGCGCAGGACTCGGGCGCTGGCAGGACGTTGCCGTGTTGGTGCGTCTGGTCTCAGTTTGCTGTGTGTGCATCCGGTGTGCTGATGTGCGTTTCTTGGTGGGCCTTCTAGGCACGGGGAGCTGTACCTCGAGGTGCGTGTCTCTTCGTTGAGAAGAGATAGTTTGATGATGGGCTTAGTTCCATCGTGGGACGTATACGTCGCATGGTTTGCCTGTCTCTTTTTGTTGGTGGATAAATTGATGAGGCGCGCCGGTTAGGGTCTATCAAGAAGGGAAACAGGCACTCGGAGATTCTACTTCGTGATATCGAGGTGTGTTGTAATTCCTATGGCTTGGTCTATCGGGCTGACTCTGCTCCCCTCTTCCTCAGCATGTCGCGACGCTTGCGTCGCTGTATAGGCTCTATGACAGTGATTATCTATACCCTAAAGAAGCGATTGATGAATCGTGGGAGAAGGTTTTGTTGAATCAGTGTACGTACACGGATAGTCGTCTGAGCAAAGGCTGACTGCCTCCTATCCTAGTTCACGATGGTACGTTGACACTTATCCCGGTAATAGCCTGCTCACCCTGCTCCTATAGTCCTTCCTGGATCAGCCATGTATGAAGCTGCTCATCCTGCATAGCATAATTCTCACTCTCCCATCCAGCGGTATGGTCTACGAAGACGCCGAGAAACTCTATGCCGAGGTCCGCTCGGACGGCGAAGCCCTGCTCGACAAAGCCTTCCGCGTCCTCTTCCCTGGGTCCGTCGCACTCACCTTGGCCACTGACCCTCACACGCTCGACCCTGCCGGCACGATCATTGGGTTCAACACGACCGCCTTCCGACGGTCGGACATCGTACAGGTCCCGCTCGTTGGCGCACACCCGCACCTCGTGTCCCAGGTCCTCCAGATGTCGAGCGACAGAAAGGTCGGGTATGCGGTGGTGAATTCACCTGCGAGCGTTGGCACGGTTTGTACGCCGGCGACGGGCTTGCATGCGCAGATTCTTCCTGTTTCGGGTGCGTTGCTCCTTCCCAGCGTGCTTTTTTGTGAGTTTGGTGGTTGATGTTGACGGCTTGTAGTGTTTACGAATGGGAAGGACAATTTCGTGCTGCGAAATTCGTCGGTGCAGCTTACGATCTCGAACGGCCGGATTACGAGTTTGTTGGATGTCAAGCTTGGGTAAGTATGCACTTATGCGGACCCTAAAGAGCTGCAGGGACTCATGTGAACACTTCTATTTCCTTGTGCTCGTTTGTGCAGGCGTGAGCTGATTAGCCCGGGCTTGACGGGTGGACTGGTCATTTTTGAAGATCAACCGAATTATTGGGATGCTTGGGGTAAGCGTTTTCCTTGCCTTGAAAATGAAATGCTTATGTGATGGTTTAGATGTCGAAATTCATCATTTGGAGACAATGAAACAGCTGGAATTCACAAATGTGTCCGTTGTTGCCCAAGGCCCGCTTCGCGGCTCAGTGAAAGCGGTGACCAAATATGATAAGAGTACGATTGAGGTTACGGTGGGTTGTTTTCCCGTCTTCCTTTCGACTCTGGATTGACTTGACTCCGTTGCAAGATCTCTTTGGATGCTATCACAGGTGAAGACGTTTGGCTTCGTTCTTCCGTCGTTTTCATTTTCTGATATTTCTGCGGTGCAGCCACTGTCAAGGAGAACTCGCGGTCTTTGTTCCACTTTGATGCCGTCGTTGACTGGCATCAGCGGCACGAATTCCTCAAATGTATGGTATCCAGTCTTGTCTGAGGATGCTCTGCGTTGATGATCATGTCATAGTTGAACTCCCGTTGGATATTCATAGCGACAATGCGACGTATGAAACTCAGTTCGGACATGTTCAACGTCCGACACATAAGAATACGACCTGGGACATTGCCAAGGTCTGCATTTCCGTCGTGGACGTCTGACTCTTTTGCTGTGACTAACAACTTTTGATCAATTTTTAGTTTGAAGTTTGCGGACATAAAGTAAGTCCAGGATTCTTGCTTCGTTCGGCATGTACTCCTCTAAACCACGAAACAGTACGCGGATCTCAGCGAGTTCGGGTACGGCGTTGCTATCCTTTCAGAATCGAAATACGGATTTTCGTGTCTCGGGAATGTTCTTCGCATATCCCTTTTGCGTTCCGCGACTGCCCCTGACGCTGAACAGGACCAAGGTTCGGACAAGCCACTTGTTGCCTATCTGCATTACTCAATTAGGACTCAGGAGAGCACAAGTTCTCGTGGGCGGTCATGCCTCATGAGGGACATTTCTTGGAGTCAGATGTCCCCGTGGCAGGTTACTTGTATAATTCTCCCTTGCGAGGTCAGTCAAGAATTCTGTCTTCATTAGTGTCCATTGTCCTCATTTCATTAAACAACAGTGAGGCATGTCCCTCAGGACGGACTTGCTATGATGACACGCCTTTATTCTCCTTTCACAGTTGAAGGAGCGCGGAACGTCTTCCTCGAGACCACTAAACGCGGGGAAGACGATGACTTTTCGAAAAGTACGGGGACGACGACCATCGTGCTTCGTCTGTACGAGGCATATGGCGGCCATGCCAATGCGAAGCTCAGGATCGGTGGCCATCTGTCCATCGCGAAAGCGTACCTCACGAATCTTCTTGAGGATGAAGGTGACGAACTGAAGATATTTCCCGGCGAAGATTCTGCGACATCAGGAATATTGATGTTGGATTTCCGTGGTTTTGAAGTAAAGACCGTCACACTTGTTCTCAAGTCTATGTCAGTTCTTGTAGAGCAATCAGAGTACGTTCTTCGTTGAGAAACTGTATCCATGATTGTTTGATACATTATGAGCTTTTTCTCAGAGGTAAAGGGGAAAGCTGGATCAATATCGATCGATTAAGCATCTAATCGAAAGGCGCAGGGGGGTGTTGGATTAGGAGTGGTCTATGTAAAGTCATGTAAAGTTGCGGAATTGAAGTGTATCCGTAATGTATGAATCAACACACCATGACTACCTTATGTTTCAGCTTCACTGTCCAGATTAAGCTGGTTGCGAATCAAGTCGCCTATATTCCTCTTGGTTTTTCCAGTGAAAAGGGCCTCACGTGGAGTAAGGTCAGTGTTGCGGATGATTTGATGTAGTTCTTCAGACCTGGTTTCCTTGAAGTGTTCAAAAGTTGCAAAGAGAAATTCTCTGTCAAGAGGCCTCTGCCACTCTGTATGAAGTGCAGTAACAAAGAGCTCATGGAGGAAGAGTGTGAGATACACAATGTAGGCCTCTAGGAAGAGAGCTGTTTCTGGACTAGGGAAAGCAAAATGTCAAAGGTATCAGATGGCCAGTACATGGTTTGACATACACTGCACGATATTTGCGGTAAAGGTATTCAATGGCCATCGCTGTAACGCCTGCTGCACACAGTGCTATTCCTAAAGGTGGAATGTATGACCCAACGACAACGGCCGTAGCAGCAACGACAGGTATACGCCGTGTTATGCTTCTAGATATAACTATTTTGATAGCATTCTTACCGCTGGCTGTCGAATGACTTACGATTCAGCGTGTAGTCGGGGGACAAAAGGTTCGATCAACTTGAGCATCCACACATGAAAATCCTTTCCAACAAGGAGCTTAAATAATGGAGTGAGGCGGATACACTTCCCCTTAGATGCTCGGAGCTTACCCCTCGCGGATCTCTGAAATTCCAGACCTTGACAATGTCCAAGTGTATGCACCATAAACAGTCCCTCAAAACATGGCCTCTGAACACTGTACTTTTTGCCATGTCTTTCCAATACTCTGCATTAAATTGTGAATTCCCAGCAGAAACGAACTAAATCTAGAAGACTTGCTTTTTAAACCCACTCTAATTAGAAGCAGGAGTGAGCAAATCTCGAAGCTTGAAATGATTGGGATTCTAACTCAATCGAAGTTTGGACCTTTTGTTTGGGATCGATGCGTTGTGCTACAGCCCATGGAACAAGTGTCTCTCGTGTATGCAGGCATTTTCTAGTCACCTCCGTCAGCTCCTCTAGTGTATGAAAGAACCCTGAGATAAAGGAAAAAGTCAGTCTCGTACGATTGGTAAAGGAAAGAGTGCCAATACTACCAGGAGACTGCTGATTTGTGGAGACTCCAACGTAGCTTAATGTCCGTTCGGAGTTAGGCCATAAAAATAACCTCGGTTGGGTGAGATAAGATTGTCGTCGAAACACCTCAATTGAAGTCCTCAAAGAACTGCGAGCTTCGTCTACAACTTGATCTTGATCAATTTTGCTATTTCCATCGCCGCCTTGAAGTCGAGCCACCTTTGCATGAAACTCGTTGATAAGAAGGTCAAATTTGGTAAACACCACGATCACAGGAATTTTTCCTGGATCGTCCAATTCATTTGCTATGAAACACAGGAATTAAAAAGTTGACCCACTATGCATAGCGACCTTCAAAAGGTCTTCGTCTGCGGTTTGCATTATACGTGAACCAGAACGTGGAGTCTCTATACAGAGCCTAGCAAAGGGTTGTCCATGAGTACCAAGTCTTTATGTATCATGTATCCAAATGAGAACATCATTACCACACTGCATGAAGCCGTTGCTCAATGGGTAGATTCCTTTTAGACCTTTGACGGATGAATTCTTCGACGATCCCCCAATGTTTACTTGACCCTGGTTCGAAACCCTTGCTATCATGAAGTGCAAAGCGCGGATTGTCATCTGATGTGTACTCGCGATCTATGTCTGCTGTACCAGCATGTCCATCAGCGATATCAATATCCTGATCGCCGTTGGTCATAATGGTCAAATGGGACAACGACGAGACAGGCTCACTTCTTGGCTGACATTGAAGATGCTAGCAATAAGGGAGGATTTCCCTACTCCTGTCTGCGGAAGCAATACGTTCAATTATTCGATGATAATGCAAATTGGAAAAGGTCCACATTTCCTACAACCAAAATTCGAAATCTGCACAAAGGCTCAATATGTCATAAGTTGTTCGAAGGTCAGGGAATGGAAAGTACACACCTAGGACAGGGAGAGAGGATTTCCTCAACCGTCGAAGGAAGAGAGAGGGGAGGAGGGTCCATAATGGTGGAAACAGAAACGTCAGTGGTTGGAGAAGTGTCTATCATGGGTGGTCAGATCATCAATGGACACAGTGATGGTCCGGCCCGGTGTACGGGTGCCATTGTTACCTGTGACGGCCCGGTGTCCTCTCCCTTTCTAGTTTCTTTCCTTCAAAGACATAACATAGGCCGGTGCAAGCACGCCTCTACTTGGTATACGCGTGAAAAATGGAGGATATTACACTGCTTATCGCTAAAAATTATTTGATTAGCTATAAATGGCATATTGTAGTCATATGCCATGTGGCTAGGTTGTAATATATATTTTTAGGCTGTCAAAGTCGCCTATTTTACTGGCATTACTGTGTATGCTGTCAAGTCACATCAACAATTCAGGCCTACGACTTCCTTATACAATTTTTTAAAGCTTTGAATTGTGAATAATTTGGAAAAACACTTGTCAAACTATGTCTTTTTCATTTAATGATATTTTAACAGTACATTGCCTTATTTTACTTGATGTTAAGTCATATTTCTTGCAACCTCTCTACATCCAAAACATTCTTAGGATTTTTTTTTGTCTTTGACAAAGCACATCTTCTTCATTAATATAATAAAGTTATTTTGCCCCAGTCCATAAAACATTTTTTGCTATTAACAACAATCATCTTGACAACTATTCAACTTTTCAATCAGTATTTGGGTTTATAACAACTTAACAACTATATTTGCCTGACGAAGAACTTTCTGAACTCTCTGCTTTAAATTTGTACCTCTTGGCAACTGAGAAGGCATAGAAGCATCTTGATGTGCTTTAAATGAAATAATTAAAGCAAAAACTAAAGCAAAATTTAATTATTACATACAAATGCGATGCTTCAACAGAATTGCAGTCAGAGCAGTTCGAAATTCTCTTCTTCCAGATGGAACACCAAGCTGTTCAAAGTCACTTTCTATCCTTTCCTTTGCCCCAGTTGTAGTATATGACTGATGAGCACGAGTAAAATCTTCAATAAAGAGTGTTGTAGGTGATTTGAGCCAGAAAGAATTCTCCAAACATAGAATAAGGGCTATATAATAAAGAATGTAAGTTGATGACTATGATAAAAATATTTTTGAAAAGAACCTATAAACTGGACAAGACCAACACTTTGATCTGAATGAGACTCCATTTTAGACTGCATGACTCCTGTTATTTCATTGATATACTGTGAGTTTTGCATAAGTCAAAATGGAACTTGCATTCTGATTCAAGAGGTAAAACGTACATACTAAGCATATTTTGTTAGTGATTAAAATAGTAAAAAAATTAAATACAATGACTTACATACTAATACAAAAGAATTGATATAGTTAGATTTATGAGCATGTTGAAAATAAAGAGTGCTCAACATACTAAGTAGATTGTCAGATTATTTTATTCAATATTCCACTTTACATTTTTTTTCAAAAGTAGAAACTCACTCGCTAAATGTTTTGATAAAGAATGTTATTAGTACTTTTGTTGAAGTTTGAAGGAAATAGCTTGCATACTAGCACAGTTTTAAAATTTGTTCAGCTTATGACTAAGACAAAAATAAACAACTTACTCTCTATAAGATATTTTAATAAAACTATTAATTTTATCTGAATAAAAGGTCAACTTACAAGCTAAAATATTTCATTGATTCAATATTCAATAGGTAAATTTTGATGACAAAAAATAGCTACTTACTCCCTAAATTCATTCTTCAAAATGTAGTTTCATCTTTGCTATTGAAAGAAAAAGCATACTCTCTGTTTAAAAAAATGTAAATTCCATTGTATTGTGGTATTAATGCTTCATAGAGAATCACTCACTCTCTGAAAATATTTGAAACTATTATAGCAAATGTTTAATGTAGAAAAGCTGACAACTTACAAGCTAATTATGCCATTAGATAATCAATCTTGAAAAAGTAAAAAAAAACTTACAAGCTAGTTTTTTTTTTTTCCAAAGTCACATAATGTGATTAGATGTAAAATACTATATCACATACAAAATGCACTTACTCCCTAAGCATATGTATCTTTAGATTTTACTTTTAAAGACGAAAGAAAAAATGTCTTACTTTCTAAGTGAATAAATTATACTGTTAGATACATTCTATTAAAGACAAGAAATACTTAACTTACTCTCTGAATACATTTCAATTATGTTGTCAAATATTTGATGCTGCTTTGATACTAAACCAACTTACTGCCTAAACATAGCAGTAGGTTATTCCATCAAATGAACATCATTTGACAATGGTAAGATAACTTACAAGCTAAGCATATTATCAGGTTATATTGCAATTTTTTAATATAACATAACTTACTTTCTATAACATATAAAATCTATCATTGAATATTTAATTTTAGATGAGACAAACAACCTACTTTCTACAAATATATTTGAGTTGATTAGTTTCATATGTCAATTGCTATAATTAAATCATAGCTCACTTCCTAAATATTGTTTCAGAATATGCATGAATCAGCTAGTCATTTATCAACAAAACACAACTTACAAGCTGTAAATTTTTATACCAAACTTATTGGTCATCAAATAAGTATACCATGAGAAAAAAACTTACTGTCTAAAATTGTGATTTACAATTGTGCTGTCAATTACAATTTATATACAAAATTTTGCAACTTACAAGCTGTGCATATTTCCATTTGATTAGCTGTTGAATTCTTGCACTATACAAAAACTCACTTCCTAAATAAAATATGCACTTTGAGATATTTAAATTTATTATAGATTACAGAAAAACTTACATTCTAAATAGAATGATACTATCAGATGATTAAAAATGTCCTTTAAAAGAACTACTCACAAGCTGGATGCATTATTAGAAGTATGTTGTTTAGAGAAGTAATCCTGTATGAAAAAACCACTTACTCCCTGAATATATACATAGTTAAATACAAATGAATAGAAAATATTATGAAAACCTAACATTCTAGTATTCATTATGCTATTAAAAATTTATTTATGCATTTAAAAAACAGATGACTTACTTGCTGATTCAAGTAATTGCATTAATTTTTCAAGGGTTTTAAATTATAAACAAAGGACTAACTTGCTAAACACAGTTAAAATAGGCTCAATTAAAAGCGGAAATTGAAATAAAAGAAATGAACTCACTCTCTAATTACATGACAAAATTATAGAGTTAAAAAGTCTGATTCTGCAATATAAGCATAGTAGTATTGCTTACAAGCTAAAGAGATCATTAAATCTCTATAACCTTTGATTAGAGTTAAAATAATGGACTTACAAGCTAATAACAGTTAAAACTGTTTTGATGAGGATTATAGCTATATTGACTTACAAGCTAAGCAGATGTTTAGTTTATAATGTTAAAATTTAAAAAAGTCAGAACAGCTTACATTCTGTAAACATGTTTCAACCATATCTTTAGATCCTAAATTCTGCAATAACAGCACAAACATCTTACATGCTAAATTGCAATTATAAAATCTGTATATAATCTTGAATAGCAGTGTTTAACTCACAACCTAAATCCATTGTGAATTTATACTTCTTTAGAATGCTGTTTAATACCCAACAAAAATCAACTTACAAGCTGACCATAGTTTATATTAGATAATTTCATTTTGTTAAAACTTGAAAAATACTCACTCCCTGAAAATTTTTAAATTATGTGACATCTGTATTGCACCAAAAGATAAAATTAAAAACTTACTCCCTAGAAATATTTTTATATATAATAACTGTTTAATCTTGTATTAGCAAGATGGCTTACATGCTAAATTAAATTCATGTCATTTGATTGATTTTGACAACAGCATGAAAAAAGCTCACTTTCTAACATGTTCAATCAATTCTGTTCAGTATCTTCAACCTAAATTTATAGCATAAAACAACTTACTCTCTATATTTATGATGCTGTTACCCAATCTAATTTTGAATCATATCAAAAAAAACTTACAAGCTGAGTATTTTCAGATTGTCAATCTATATCAAAGCACAAGACAACTTACTTCCTAAGCAGATATTGAATTGAAATGTAAAAATATTACAAACCAGAAGTGCTTACCTCCTAATATAACATTGTTTTCAAAATTTCAATCTTAAATTAAAAGCTTCAAATCACTTACTTCCTATTCCATTCTTAGATTATTGTTCAAATATATTATCCATTAACATACCTCCTAAAATATAAAAGTCAGTTTAAAATAAAATAAAAAAAGTGACATTTATGCTGCTATTTACCTTTTTTTCCTACCAAAATAGAATACAAAAGTTGTTCTGCCCATAAAATAAGTTCTTTTTAAAACTTACATACTGATTTATCAGAATCTTCATGAACCCAAACTTTTTAAATGCTATAAAAAACGGCTCACATCCTAGCCAATGTCAATTGCAGGTCTTGTAAGAGAAAAATCAGTCCTCATACATAGTCCTTGGACAAGATAAGCATATTATTTTCTGTAACACCATGTTACACCAAAGTCAACATTTACAACCATAAAGGTCTCACCTTTTTAGATATACAACAACTTACAGGAAACTACTGATATTAGAGACATATTAAACATGCTGTCAAAGTGTTCAACTCACATATGCATGCCGAAACCATAATACAGAATCCTGAACAAGCTCTCTCTGGAATGATATCAGCATAAATGTTTCTTTTTAGTCAGTGATAACTACCAGGGAAAGTTGCTGGTCAAAAACTCTAGTACTAATCAGGGTGGTTATACTTCATTTCCCATTGATATTAATGTAACTTCTTACTATTTAACAGCATATTCGATGCACAATTCCAGGTTAACCTGCTGCACTGAAACAAACAGCATTTTGAGAGCAAAATCATCGAGGGACTCCGCTGTTTTCTGAATCAGTACTTTCACCTGCTTCTGGTGGTCTCCATCATCCTTCTGCATGTCTATCTCCAGATTCATCGACAAGTTATTGGTCAGAATAATGGCATATGACGTACCTTCCAAGCGTACCCCTGCCCTAGGTGGATATTTATAATGAAATAAAGGAGCTTGAAGCTCTTCCAGTGACATTTCTGCATTCTTGCGGTTTGTTTGATAGTCCAAATTGGTATCATAAACCTGAATTATAAAATCGTCAAACTTGGTGAATACTGCAATAACAGGAACTGTAGAATTTTTCATTGATGTCAATGTTTCTCGACAAGAACCAGTCAATATACCGTTGCTCGAGCGCTGCTCATTAAAAAACCTCTTCTCCACATCTAAAAGAAACCTTGATTTATTTGGCGAAAAGCAAAACCTACATGGACCGAGTAAGAGGAATAGATATGCAAGATCAGCGATGGAAATAACCAAATAGCGTGTAATTGTTCATTCACTTCCTTAGCTTTCGCGCGCTCCTTGATGAACTCTTGGACTTTCTTGAGCTGACTCTCATCACCTGCCTCAAACCCAGGAGAATCATGGAAGATGTACTGTGGGTTGCTGCGAAAGACGAAAGGCCGATTTATGTCGTGGATCCCGCGCTGAAAACAGGGTTAGACACTGACTTTGAACACAATACTACTATAATTACCCCTGAATTTGGTTCCAACTGCCCACAGACGGATAAGAAAAGGTCTGCATATCTTACCGAGGAACGCACCAAGTTCTCCTTCCGTCCGTCGTAGATACAAGGGTCTTCATCTGTATTGCAAACGCGCTTCAAGAGTGTGGTCTTGCCCGCATTGGCACGACCTATCACGAGGATACGGAAGTGCTCGTACTTCTCGCGAAGCTTCGAGGCTGCTTGTATGCTGGACATATCGCGGACTGTGAGTTCCTATGTATTGTGCTCGATGGTCGGTAGTCGGTAGAGAGTGAGCGTGGGCACAGGGTTCAGGGCATAGGGCAATGTCATGGGATTTGATCATCAGGAACTCCATATGTCAATTTTGCCTTTGAAAACGATAAAGATACAAAATACAACTAGACGTCTGTTTATTTTGCCTAATTTGTTAAATCACCATCTCCTGCTCAGTGTTCACTCTGACTTGGCGTTTACTGCTCTTTAAATTACTTGTCAGTCGTCGTCAAAGGGCTAGAGTTCACTGTAGGAGGGACTATCATTTCATTCGTTGATGCCCATTCTTGCGAAGGTCCACAGAAGTGGACGTGAATGCAATGTCACAAAGGTCCCTTAACCCGCGTATTCTCTCCCTCGCTCTTCATTCTACGGAGCTCAAGTCTGCTCAAATGGAAGAATGACAGCTAAGTGGAAGGAAAGACAGTCTCGGTTACGTTACTATGTCGAGAAAGAATCTCAAACAGTAATCAAAATGCGGCCTCCGTGCTGGCTTATCCTTCACTGGGGCTAGCAGGCAGCTTTACGAATTCCCAGTCTCCACGAGTGTTTCCAACACTCTGCGCGGAATGCTTAGCCGATGTTTTGTGCCACCACGTGGACACCGACTTTGTGATGGATAGTTTGGCCTTCACGGAGAAAGTCTCCCACGGCGAGGGGTGCTCCTCTTACAATGGCTGATACATCTCTGGACACCATGGTCGACACTTCTCCAACCACATATCCTCCTGTTTCCACATCTATGGATCCTCCTCCCATATCGCTTCCATCAACAGTTGAAGAAACTCTCTCTTGTTGTCCTAGGTGGGTAATAACTTGATTCAGCTTACTTCGTATCGACTCTTTGTGCAGATTCCGTATTTTGGTAGTAGGAAATGTAGACACTTTCCAACGTACATTAGCATCTAGTAATTTACCGTTTGCTTCCGCAGACAGGAGTAGGGAAATCCTCCCTGATCGCTAGCATCTTCAACGTCAGCAGAGAAGTGAGCTCGTCTCATCATCGTTTTTATCTTGGTTCGATTTGATCATTGCAAACAGGATATTGATATTGCTGATGGACATGCCGGGACAGCTGACGTCAATCGCGAGTACACATCAGATGACAACCCGCGCTTTGCACTTCATGATAGCAAGGGTTTTGAACCAGGATCAAGTAACCATTGGGGGAGTGTAGAAGACTTTATCCGCCAGAGGTCTAAGAAGAGCTTACCTATTGAGGAACGGCTTCATGCGGTGTGGTCAGTGTTGCAAACCTGATACAGAAATGCTTATAGACTCTTGCCCCCGCTCTCAGGCTCTGCATCGAAACCCCGCGTTCCGGCTCACGTCTGATGCAGACCGCAGATGAAGACCTTCTGAAATTCGCTCTAGATCGTAGGTCTACTTTTCATTTCTTGTTTTCGACCTAAAATTACACTAATGCTACAGGAAAGATTCCAGTAATAGTGGTTTTTACCAAATTCGACCTTCTCTTCAATGAATTCTATGCAAAGGTGGCTCGAACTCACGGCGAGCCTGGTAGTAACAGCATTGATCAGGATCAAGTTGTAGAAGAAGCTCGCAATTCTTTAAGAATGTCAATCGAGGTTTTCCGGCAACACATTGACCTCACTAAGTCTAAACATAATCTATGGCCTCACTCTAGATTGCCACTGAGCTATGTTGGCGTCTCTATTCATCCGCAGTTTCTTGGTCTTGGCAATTTTTCTTTTGACATTTGCACATGGCTGATGTTTGTCTTGCCTTAGGGTTCTTACAAACACTCGAGGAACTGACGGACGTGACTAGAAACTGTCTGCACACGAAGGAGACATTTGTTCCATGGTCTGTAGCGCAGCGTATTGATCCTAAACAAAAAGTTAAAACTTCGATTGAGTATGTGCCTCTGCTGTCTTTGAGTGTATTTGCCCATGACCTACTTCTGTTAGAGAAGGATTAAAGAGCATGTTCTTTTTCTTGTTGCTTTCTCCAAATTGCTTGACCTTTCTGCAGAGTATTGGAAGGATATGGCAAGGAGTACAGTGTTCAAAGGTCATGTTCTGAAAGATTGTGTATGGCGTATACACTTGGACATAGTTAAAGTCTGGAATTTTAGAGATCCACAAGGAGTAAGTAAGGTTTCAGCCTCTCAGGAATGAGTTTTTTACTTGACAATTTTTAAGCTCCTCATGGGACAGGAATTTCATGCGCAGATGCTCAAGCTGATTGAACCATTTGTACCTCAGTATCATTCTGAACTGTAAGCCTTGTAAAAATGTTTCACAAAAATTTAATTAAATAATATTCAGAACTGTCTTAAAACACTTGCCTTTTGTTGCTGCTTTGGCTGTGATTTTTGGACCACTCTTACCTCCTCTGGCAGGAGCACTTGGTGCAGTTAGTGTTACAATTGTGGCCATTGAATTTCTCTACAAAAAATATCAAGAAATGTATGTCAACTACTATATATTTGGCAAATTTATGATTTGTTGATATTTTTTTTCCTACAGCCCAGAAACAGCTTTGTTTCTAGAGGCTTATATTGTGGATCTCACACTCTTTTTCCATGAACTTTTTGTTACTGCACTTCAAACAGAGTGGCAGAAGCCTCTTGATGTTAAAGTTGTCTCAGCAACTTTTGAACACTTTAAAAAAAGCAGATCCGGACAGATTCACCAATCAATTTGCAATAATGCTCCTTCTTCACATGAAGCTCTTCTTGATAAAAAAGTTAAGAGAAGTATTCAAGACTTGATTTGTGAACAGCTGACTTTGGAGGATAAATCAAATAGTTCTGGACAAAGGAGCTGATTCAAGTCCTTATTAATACAGATATTAATACAGAATTGATACATTAGCAGATCTTGACAATTTCTGATCAATAATGTGGATAATGAAATAATGAGCAGAATTTCCCATACTAGGTAAAGTAATTTAAGGATGGTAACTTAGGGGCAGCTGAGATGCTAATGAGGAGAGTGCTTTTCTGTAGTGGTAAATGAAAGCAGCTTCATATCACTTGAGAAACCTTTGCTGCCTTTTTGAACAGTGTTGTCATGACCCATCTCCAGAGCACACCACACATCCCCGGGACACCTAGTCCAACTCCTATGCTTTTCCCCGGTTTCCCCGCCAGCTGCCCCACCTTCTCGAGTGCACACTTCCCCTGCCCCAACGACTCTGACCCCCAGGGATCACTGCATCAACCCTGTCTGATCCTACGGTGCCACAATCACCTGCATCAACCCTATCTGATCCTGCAGCACCGCAATCACCCGCATCACCCGCATCACCAGGCAATCACTCCAGCAATCACACTTGGCACCGCAACCCACCAGCCGCCATCAGACACAATTGATACAAGGAACCCAACGCGCCACCTGCTTCAGTAGAGGCCCCATGAGTCAGGACTCCCATACAGTCCCAGGACTCTTCGCCAGCGCGTCCCGGGGCCCTATTCAGTACGTACATACAGTACCCCGGGACTGATCAGGCTTGGCCCAGGACAAGCTCCGCCTCATCGAGTATATAAGTCGTAACTAGCCAGCATGTACAGTAGTATTGATATTGACAACCTTGGATTGTGTTTTGCCTGAATAACTGCTTGATTTCCTGACTTGTTCTCTCCCTATTTTCACAACTGTCTCCTTGACTCATTCTTGTCTTCCAAATCATCTCATCTATTCTTGAATCTGTCTCGTTGACTCCCGGATATCTGAATCTCCCAAATCTTGTCTCATCTACATCTTCTGTCCCGATCTCAACTCATTCAATCTCTTTTATCTCCGGTTTCACCTTGACTCAACAGTTTTGCCTCGTTTCCTGGTTTCACTTCAACTCAACAGTTTTGTCTCATTTCTCTGGTTTCCCCTCGACTCAATAGTTTTGCCTCGCTTCCCAGTTTCACTTCAACTCAACAGTATTGTCTCATTTCTCCGGTTTCCCCTTGACTCAATAGCTTTGCCTTGCTTCCTAGTTTCACTTCAACTCAACAGTATCGTCTTGTTTCTCTGGTTTTCCCTTGACTCAATAGTCTCACCTCATTTCCCAGTTCCACTTCGACTCAACAGTTTTGCCTCGTTTCACTTCATCTCCACAGTTTTGCCTTGTCCTTTTGTCTCACTCTCCCAGTTCGTGCCCTGGACCATGCCAGTCTCAGTTAATCTCGCATCCTTCCCATTCTAGCAACTTGTCCCATAAATTCACCCTTTGTTCTATCATCACTCTCTCTGATAACGCCTCACATGCCCCAGAACTCGCTTAGTTTGTCCCGGAGCAACCACGCTACGTCCCGGACCACCGTCCACACACCCAAAGGCCCCCTAATATCCCGGAGCACCTTCCTCGCCACGCCCAGGACTTTGTCACGTCGCGTTAGGTTCAGTGTATCTAGCTACATCCAGTCTGCTACCGTAAGGCCTTGCTTTGGAAGAAGCCCCCAAGGTCAGCGGGACCTGACAAGTGTGTCAATTAGTTGTTGAGTGCAAAGTCAACATAGCCTAGGATGCAGTAAATTTGGTTAGCATTTACAATGAGAATAGTAGAGACAGATGCTTCTATCATATTGATAGGTGGGAGAGTATCAGAAACCTAGTGTGAAGGTACCTTTGTATTGCTAAGTCTATTTAAAAATAGCTTCTAAAGCAACCGCTTATATGGCTTAATCATACTCAGCATTGCTATCTATACAATACCTAACTCACAGATCTTCTGCTGCTAAATATGTATATAACTGCATCAACTCATTGAAATCTAGTGAGTATCAACTGCTTCAGTTAGTTGATTTATAAAGAGTTAAGAGTGAGGTCTATTCACACTGGCTGACCACAGTACCTACTTGAATATCAAACTCAATCTATAAAGTGAGCATGAAAGAGGTAGCCAAGAGCTTTTAGGGTTCAGAGCTCAAGTAGAGGAATTGCCTGTTGAAGAGTAGATTCAGCTAATTCTCAGAAATGATTCTGAAGTCTATAAAGTCTGAGGTCTTACTACTTACTCTTGCAAGATTTTGTCCTGAATTTTTTCTTCCTTCTGTGTGACTTTTTCATAATTCAATATAGCCAGTTTGTTTTTATAGCTGAGCTAGTTGTCCTCAACTTTTGCACTCCTTGCACCTCTGTAAGGGTGACCTCTGGAGGCTATGGCTCAATCACACAGCTGGCAAAGGGGAATCCAAAGTGTATTAATAAGGTAGGGTACATAGAATATGAGTCTACTCACCTGGCAAAGGGGAATCCAAAGAGAACAAGTCTAAGGTTCCCCAAAGCCAGGAGTCCAAAAATTGTACAGTGAGTCACGTGAAGTATGATGTAAGCAGCGAGCATTCTTGATCACATGATCATGTGACCCAACCCTTGAGATTGCTCAATGCTGACTAAGCCACATGACCCATGACTATAATGTTGAGACTGCAAAAATAAGAGAAGAAAAGGGAAAATAAAAGAAGAATAAGGGTGGTCCCTGTCACAACCCATCTCTGGAACACACCGCACAACCCCGGAACACCTCATCCAACCTCCATGCCTTCCCCTGGCGTCCCCACAAGCAGCCCACCTTCTTGAGCGCACAAATCCCCGGCCCCAACAACTCTGACCCTCAGAAATCACCACATCAACCCTGTCTGATCCTACTCTGCCACGATCTCCCACATTAGCCCTACCTGATCCTGCAGCGCTGCAACCACCCACATCACCTGCATCAACCACATCATCTGGCAATCACTCTGGCAATCACACCCAGCACCTAGACCTGACAGCCGATGTCAGACCCATTGATACAATGGTCCCAATGTGCCACCAGCTTCGATTGAGGCCATACAATCCTGGGACTCTTTGCCAATACATTCTGAAGCCCTATCACTGCTGGCACCTAATAGTATTGCCTTAGGAAAAACTGACAAGGAAACATGTTATGCCATTCCCAATGTTCAGTTTCTAATGGAAAAAGAGTTTAAACAAAGGAAAATCATCTTTTTCTGCAGGAAAAAGCTGGCAAAGAAACACATAACAGGTTTTTTGAACCCTTTTGCCACCAAAAACAGGTTCTGGCCCCAGCAGTGTATACAGTACATCCATACAGTACTCTGGGACTGATCAGGCTCAGCCCGGGACAAGTCCTTTCTCAACAAGTACTTAAGTTGTAGCCAGCCAACATGTACACTAGTATTGATATCACCTAAAGATAACCAAACAACTGCCTATTTGTAGCCTCGTATTGCCTGCATTGTATCCAGTGAACCCAATGACCTCTGAACCCCTAGAATTCCTGACTTGAAACCTTGACTCGCTAAGTCCACCTTTGAATCTATTTTGTCGAACTCTACTGTTTTTATTTAAACTTTGCCTTATTCATCTTGTCGCATGAACCTTCAACTCTCTCGCCTCAACTTATTGACTCTCGACTAAAACTCATCTCATCTACACTTATCCATTTTGACATTGACTTTGTTATCATTTCCATTTAGCCTGGCACTCGCCCTCACCCCCGGTTTTGTCTCATTTCCCTGGTTCTTGTCCCAAATTCCCTAGGATCCCACTTCCTCCTCATTCTCACTAGTTCCAGCAATCATTCTCAAAGTCCAACCATTGTTGTTTCACCACTTTCTCCCAGTTAATACCTTGCTGTACCCCAGGACTCGTCTACTTTGTTCCAGACCACTTGTTTTACACCCTGGACCACTTTCCACACCCCAGACTACCTGGAACCATCCTGGAGCATCCCAGACCAAAACCCCAACTTTGCCCTGGACTTTATCCCCTTGCACCAGGTCGCGTGTATCTAGCTACATCTAGTCCACCATTGTAAGGCCCTGCTTTGGAAGAAGCCTCTGAGGTCAGCGGAACCTGACACCACCTCTGACCCATAGAGAGGCCCTATCTGAGGATGACAGATACAGTAGAGGGTACCCTGGACAGGAAGAGGATTACAAGGGGAAGTTTTGACTTGCCTCAAACCTGAAGCAACCTGATGGAGCTATCAAGGCAGGAGATTGCATCTATGCCACTACTCTACAGACACTGATGCTCTTCAAGAAGATCTGGGCCAGTCAAACCACTTAGGTACCATACAATATAACAAAGCATTGGAAAGTGTGACGGCAATATGCAACTTTATCAGAGAATGGGAAGATGTGCTTATTGGACAACCAGATAAACAGTTGGACATATTAAACTGAATATTCACTCCTATATAGGTAGTCCTTGCACATGATAGTGTAGTGTTGACACATCAAAATGAGAAAGTCAGTGGATGTAAGAATGATGAGTGATGACTGATGATGAGGCACCGTCCCCAGAGCACACCACACATCCCCAGGACACCTAGTCCAACCCCTACACTCTTCCTCGGTTTCCCCGCCAAATGCCCTGCCTTCTCGAGTGCACACTTCCTCCGTCCCAACGACTCTGACCCCCGGGAATCACCGCATCAACCCTGTCTGATCCTACAGTGCCGCAATCACCTGCATCAACCCTATCTGATCCTGCGGCGCCACAATCACCTGCATCACCTGCATCACCAGGCAATCACTCTGGCGATCACACCCGGCACCACAACCCACCAGCTGCCATCAGACACAATTGATACAAGGAACCCAATGCGCCACCCACTTCAGTAGAAGCCCCACGAGTCAGGACTCCCATACAGTCCCGGGACTCTTTGCCAGTACGTCCCGGGACTCTATTCAGTATGTACATACAGTACCCCAGGACTGATCAGACTCGGCCCGGGACAAGCTCCACCTCATCAAGTATACAAAGCGTAACTAGCCAGCATGTACAGTAGTATTGATATTGACAACCTTGGATTGTGTTTTGCCCAAATGACTGCTTGATTTCCTAACTCGTTCAGTGGTATGGGGTGTGAAAGACTGGTTCAAGGCCAGAACAAGTAGTCCAGAACAAGGTAGACAAGTTCTGGGATATAGCAGGGTCCTTTTAAAGTAGATACAGGGATAGTGTGAGTTGAGTGATGATTAAGGTTGAAATGAGACTGGAAAGTAAAGGCAGAATTCAGAAAATGGGCAATGAGAGTCAAGGAGATGGGCTGGAAAGTGGTTCAAAGGGTGGTGGAAAGATTCAGAGGTGTTCAGGAGGAAGGTCTAGGCAAAACAAGATAAGATTAGGGGTAGAGTTGAGTCAGGAGAGTGTAAGGCAAATGAAACAAGGCCAAAACAAAGTAAAACAACAAAAGGACAATTCAGAGGTAAGTTTATTGGTCACAAATAATCAAATACAATGAGTCAGAGTTCAAATAGTGAGTTCACAAAGCAAGGCAATTGCAAGAGTTACTGCAGGTGTATTTTGGTGTTATTGCAAATATCAAGACTATGGTACAAGTTGGCTATCTACAACTTCTGTACTCAAGAAAAAGGGATTTGTCCTAGGCTGAGCCAGATCAGGTTCAGAGTACTGTATAGATGTTGAGGAGCCTTGGTCTGTCCACCATGCAATAGCCAGCAATTTGGCAACCAATATGCACCTATATGAGCATGTAACTACAAGGCAGCAAATCATCTGCTGCACCATGTGACAGCATGAGCCACAATAGACCCCCACAGCACATTGTGCACAACAAGCAATTAACATGAAAATAGTTAGTACATGCAGGGCTGATGGGTTATTTTCCTGTCAACAGAAGTGAGGACTTCCATTCCAGCTACTGCCACATTTTTATATTCAAAAACTCTTGAGTAAAATTTCTTCTTACTAACTGGTAGGGGCCACAAGATTGCTGTGCCTTTATTGATCAATTCTTATAGACAGTTGTTATTTTGTTACCAACTCAGAGTAGTATAAAAACTGTACCTAGACACCACTTTGCAACAGCAAACTTTACCCTAGTTCAAAGCTCCCCTCTACTGCTCAGAGCCCCTCTTAGTGCACTTGGGTCATCAGACTTGAGTTGTTAAAACTTTTATTTTGTATGTTCACCCTACCAGCTTAGTACTACTGAGAGTACTACTGTTAGCAGATCACCATCTTGGGTGACCATCTTGACTTACTGACAGTCTTGTTTCTGACTTTCTAACAGCAAATTGCCATCTCAGATAGCTATTAGCAACTTTTATACCTGACCTCAACTACTGACCACTCATTGCTAGCACCTCTGGTGCACTAGCACTCATCATCTTTGTTAAGTCCATTCCTATCACTCCACACACATTATTGCTGCTGCTTTCCTCAAGCAATTGGAACTCTGACTGAGACTCTTGCAACATACACACCTGCATGCCCAATGCAATAACAGAAGAATCGGGTGTCATCAACATACTGTATAGGACTCCAGAATGTATTGGCAAAGTATACAAGACTGTATAGCAAAATTTGAGCTATATGTGCCTGATCAAGAGTGGTGGGCAATGGGATCAGCGTATCAAGTGGTCTGACATTGGGTGTTAGGTGTGGATGTCAGGTGTGATTGCCAGAGTAATTGCCAAGAGTGATGCAGGTAATTGCAGTGCTATAGAATCAGTGAGGTTAATGCAGGTGATTGCAGCACAGAAGGATCAGTCAGGGTTGATGTGAGGATTGCCAGGAGTCAGGGTTGATGAGGTGGGGGACTGGGTACACAGGAGAGCAGGATGGTTATTGAAGAAGGTGGAGCAAGTTGTAGGGGGTTGGCAGAGATGTTCCAGGGTTGCCTGATGTGCTTCAGAGGTGGGTCATAACATCACCCCCCCTCTAGCATTGAGATCCTTAAAGTGCTTGTGGGTGTGTGGCTGTCTGATTTCTTTGTGTGAAAAAAAGCTCTGATAGTGGTCAAGAAGCCCCAGGGCCCACAATAATTTTTTTTTTTTAAAAAAAAAGAGAAACTTTGCCTGTCTTTCTTCTACCATGTTGTCTTCTCCTCAACTATCTTCTTCCAGCATTGTTGAGATTATAGCAAAGGTGTTCTAGTGGCCCTGGCCCTCCTACAGGCAAGTGGTGGTCAGGCCAATAGTCTGGTAAGTGTAGAATTTCATTTTGTGCTTCCCTGTACTGACTCTTGTGTAGTGTTTGCATTGTGTATGTTGAGGTGTAGCCTGCGTATTTGAGGAGCCACAGAAGTAGTTGCACCAGGATTTGTCAATGTGTGGCATGTGTCATACAAACCATGAAAAGTGTTTGCTCTTGTGGCTTTGGCAGTTGTGTGGTGCTGGAGCAGGGGTAGAATCTGAGTTGGGTATGGGGGCAGATGGGGGAGAATTCTCAGCCACCAGTAGTGGAGTTGCAAGGTAGGGTTTCTGGGGAGGAGCCATCATTGTCACTGGTTATTGTCACATATCCTCAGGTCAACAAATGGAAACACAAGGCAGCACTAGAGCCTGAGGTGCCCAAGTCTGTCTGTCATTGTATGTTTCCACACATTCTACCTTTGAAGGTGGCCAGTTGGAATTGCACATCTTCTTGCTGGGTTCAGGGTGCTTCTTACCTACAATTGAGGTTTAGATGCCACAGGAGGATTTCCAAGTTGAGATGGTGTGGTTGCAGTTGGAGGTCAAGAGGTTGGAGGAGGAAATGTAGATGGTGAGGCATGAGTGAAATGAGGCAGTCTGGGTGCAAGATGTGTTGATGCATGCCAGGACAAGTAGCTAGAGCAATGTGAGGCTCAGGCTGACAAGATTGAAACATTGTCAATAATAGTTTAGCCTTACAGTCACACCACAGAACCAGATCAAACTTCAATTCTAGTACTACAAGTATGAATGTAAAATTGGCTGCCTTACATAAGGCAGGCATACATTTTTGAAATATTGATTAATTAATGAATGATACATTACTGGTAATTAATGTATTACAATTAAGTCCATTACATGCCCCTCTTTTAGACTGCTAGTGCAGTCTAACATAGTTGAGTAGGCAATAGAAGATTATACATATGTAGGCAGGCAGCCAATCACCAATGTTAGTTGTGTGGAGACAAAGTACATCTCCATGGCTTGTAGTCCATGCTCATCTGTCAAAAAATACAATGCTGATGTTAACCAACAGTATGAGTTGAAGAGTGACAATCTGCCTACATATTATGCAGATGGCGGATGGGCTAGCTCACTGTCCAAGTCAATTCTCATCTTTGTGTCAATGTTAGCTGACAATGTTGAGGCCTTAGAAACAAGTGGCAGGATAGCAACTGGAGCCAGTACTGTGGTTGATTGTACCACAAACAATGGAGGTAAAGGCTCATGTTGCTCTCAACGCTGCCATAGGTCTTGCCAATTGGGCTTCATCCCAGTCAGATAATACATCCCGTGTTCAGTGTAGATGTGGCCTTGTGTGTATTCATGTGCAAGGAGGGCATGCAAGCATATCATATTGCCATCTGTGGGTACTTGTTAGAACACTGGGCTACTACCAGAGCAAACAACCATCTGGGCAGAGTTGACCAACAACAAGTATGTGAAAGCAAAGATAACCAAATGTAAGTGACAAAGAAGAGAGATGACTGAGGAACTTAATGGTAAACCAGGAAACTAATGGACAAGAGGCAGATGAGAGGAAGTAATGAACAATCAAGAGGCAAATACAAGTAATAGTAATTAGGAAGTCAAGTAACAAGGAGTGAATATCAAGGCTAGGGAGTGGCTACCAACTACCAGACCTTATATAGCTGTCAACCACTACCTAAAGGGGAAGCTGAAAGCAATCTGAGTCAGGGGGAAGTGATCTAAGTCAAGTGGAAGTGGTCTGAGTCAAGTGGAAGTGATTTGAACCCAGGTGAAAGTGATCTGGAACTAGTGGAAGTATCTGGAATCAGTAGAAGTGATCTGAAACCAGTGAAATTGATCCGGAACAAGGGATCATGGATGTGGCTGAGACCTGGATGTGGCTGAAACCTGGGTATGCTAGATCTAGATGTGGCTGACACCTGAATGGGGCTGACACATGAATAGGGTTGACACCTGGATGGAGTTGACACCTGGATGGGGATGACACCTGAATGGGCTACCAGGGAGGGATCAGAGCTGGAATTTGATGGGAGGGAAAGAGTGGAGGTCCTGATAGTACTCTCTAGTCATCCCATTGCAGGATGGCTGGTGGCTTGCTGTAGATGTC
Organism: Termitomyces sp. T32_za158; assembly: GCA_018857265.1. Lineage (NCBI taxonomy): Eukaryota > Fungi > Basidiomycota > Agaricomycetes > Agaricales > Lyophyllaceae > Termitomyces > Termitomyces sp. T32_za158. The sequence continues at coordinate 205 of JABAJZ010013689.1, read as the reverse complement.
AAGGCGGCAATGATGGTTGTTGTCCACTTCACAGTAATGTTTGATCAAGGTGTTTGCCTTGAAGAAATGGGCAAGGTAGACCACACCAAATGTGTAAGCATGGTCTACCCATTCTGTCAGAATGCCATTGGCTAGCATTGTGCACAAGACATTGGAGTCAGTGATATTGACAGCAGTGGTGGCATCAAAGTGTGGAGGTCAGAGC
>JABAJZ010013688.1:0-29926 GCA_018857265.1 Termitomyces sp. T32_za158 | reverse complement strand
AAATGCACCAGGGAAGAAGGCGTCTGAAAGTTTGATTACTGTTTCCACCGAAATATCGGCAAATCTGTCGATCGTAGATTGTGACATTGTGCTATCGTATACAGTTGCCATTATAATTGAGACCGTAACACTTTCGATAGAATGAGAAGACAAAAAACACATGTAGAGGGAAGAGACTTACTTTCGAAAGTGATCCAGAAAGTCATTGGGTGTTACAAGCAGTCGGCTCAAGTATTCGTACACTTTGAGAGTTTGCGTTGGCTCCTGGTTTTGCTGGACTGCCACCTTGTTGAGAGTCTGCTGGTAAAGCCTTCTGTGACGACGCCATTTATCACCGTATCTCACGAAGGCGGCATTGAAATCCCATCCCATGCTGTTCATAGGAAAAATTTTGAGGAACTGATAAACCTTGTAATAGAAGATACATACAGTTTTACCATGGTCAATATCGGGCGATCAGAATAGATGCGAGAACGCTTCTCAAACATGGCAATTGCATCTTTTACAGTATTGACAACAACAATATGGTCAGTATATGCCCTGAGATGTACGAGGCTCCCTGTCCACGGCCGAGATTAATATAATGCACTTCGATAATGACTGGGCATTGACCGAATTCTTTAGCCCACTCAGTGTACTTCAACCAAGGAACCTTAGTGGGAAGTTCTCCGTAATTTCCAGAGATCAATCTGGGTGGTGGTCCTGGAGGATAAGGTGGCCTAGATGATGAGGCATACCACCATTTGGTAAAAAAGCTAGTTAAAACAACGAGGGCAGCACATAGAAGAGGTATCAGAACAGATTCAGACATGCTGATTTGAAGAGGCAGAGATGGAGCAAAAGCTAGAAATCTAGTCGGGAAAATCACTTGGATATATTGCCAAGAAAACCTCTGGTGGGAGAGAGAAGCACTGCCGCGTATCCGACGGAGTGACTTGGAGAGCCGACGGATTGAACTGGAAAAGCAAGATGTCAATGTCAAGGAAAAGACTGGAGCTTCCAAGAATCAGATATGCTGGTTTTCATTAATTTCATCCTGAATGTGAACGTAGAGGATTGAAAAACAACCTCCGTTGTTCCGTTCGCCCTTTCCCTGAACCTTATCTGCGGCTAACCCACATCACCTATTTTTGGCAGGTGTGTACAGGGCGTTTGTCTAGAGTCCAGATTTCGACCCATTTTTTAGTTGATCAAAATTCAATTATGCAGGTTTGTGAGGAGGAGGACTCACACCTTGCTGAAGCAGACAAAGGAGAGTAGAATATATGTGACTAGAGATTTTAGTTGCAATTGTTCACACATTTGGAATGACTCGGCATTCCCATGGATGCATCAGTAGTCAGATTGCCGAGTCAACATATACAAACCTCTTCTTCACTTGCCCCAGCTCTATTATGGATCGTCCACGTCGTACTACACGACCACCAGTACGTCTCATTGACACATTGCCCTCATCACCGTCGACAACGCGCCAAAAACGAAAAACCACGCAAGATGATCCGGCAGAACAGCTCCACACCCTTCTCACCAGCCCCAAGAGCGCTTTAACGACCATGGACGTTTCTGTACGTCTACACTCCTTGATCATCTCCCGGATTTGTACCTACGCGTCTCCCAGGCTGTCAAGTCGCTCAACACGTTTCGCAGGATATCTTTAACGCTGCGTCATGGAACATGCTTTCTGCTGATTCGCAAAACACATTAAAAACATTACTGCCTCCTACTGCCTTCCTCAATTTCTCTGTCTCCATTGGCGCAGATCATCCCTCTGCTGTTGGTAATGGTAGTGACGCGGTTGACTCGATACCACCTGCAAATGACGTAGTCGATACTGCCTTGTTTACGGATCCGCACTTTCTGGCTGCAACTCATACGCTGCAAGATCACATTTACTGTGGCTGGATGAGCGATTCGCATGTGCAGAAGGTGGCCAAGTACGAAGAGGGGATACACGACGGTACCTTGGCTGCGCCGTGGAAGGACGAGCTGTGGGAACGCAATAATGGCGTCCCTCGTCCGGCCACAATGCCAACTAACAATGGCGCTGTCAGCTCAAATGAGCGAGCGGGGTTCGTTCTACGTTAATCGCGTGCAAACCCTATAACTTATAAATCATAAAGAGAAGCTGCAGAAATTAAGTTAGTTACCCTCGCACAAGAAGGGGTACTTCAAGTGGGCGACATCATCGTCTTACGACGTAACTTTTCTGCATTGAATATTATCGTCGAGAAAGACGCGATCGTACGTTCTCCCCATCTCTACCTGCCCACATCTCCCACATCTAACTCCGAATACACAGATCCGATCCATCCACCCCAAAACGCACGCTCTGACGGTCCTCCTCGAGCCTGGGACCTCGGCACACCTTCCTGCGCCTCTCGTCTCCCCAGATCCCTCACCGCCCACCGGAAACACTCAAGAGGCCGTCATCACAAGCCCCACACAATTAGAAACCGCACTCTTGGACAACGACGGGCGTGTGGAGCGCGGGAAACGGCCGAACGGTAATGCGTGGAAGTCGATGACTGTGTGGCGGTGGCGAGGTACGGCGCCTTGGGAGGATGTGGGTGGTGGGCGATGGGGGAGGGAGAACCATGGTACTTTGTTCTACTTGAGAGGAACGTATTACCACGAGCGATGAGTTAGAGACACTTTCCTGTGTTGTGTATTCTAAGATTTTGTTCATGCATGAATCCTTTAAGTTGACAACAAACCCCTCTTTTACAGTATATAGACGTGATAATCATACAATGCGTGGTATCAGTTGGTAGGATGCTCTGATAAGTGTCACCGTTTCGCTTTGGTTACTCCTGTCAGTCCTTTAATCTTCGACCCATCTTCCTCACGCCCCATCAAAGGATTCAACAGTCCTTCCACCTGCAAACGCCCCACGAACGCCTTCAAAAATGGCTCATAGTCAAAAGTTCGTTTGATGTGGTCCGTCTGCATGTAAAGTTCGTTATCATACACATCGACCACAACAAACGGGAAACTACATACATTCGCTGTGGTAGCCTTACTCAACTCGTCTTCGACCTCGACGTTCGTACGCACAGCGTTCCGCACACAAGCCTCCCAAGCAGGAACAAGGTCATCTTCAGGCATGTTCTGAATTCGGAGACTGGTATCCATGAACTGCGACCCAAAATCGACCGCGTATGTCTTGTCCCCCGACGCGGCGCTGAACGCATGCTGGGACGCGACAAGCAGCTCCGGGTCCACCTTCCATGTCGAACGCTCTCACATCAGCCTAGCTGAAGGCAGAAAACCAATAAACTCGACTATACCTTACTATCCCAACCCTCTCCCATCCTCCTTCCCAACGCCACCTTCTCCCTCTTCAACAGCTGCAACGCATCGCTGACTCTCTCGTACACCCCATCCACAATTGCAAGCAGACTAAAGCGGATGTTATCCCCTCCCTCCGGCGCCCCGCCATACTTCTCCATCTTCATTCTCAACGCGGGTCGTACAACGTCCATCCACGCGTTCCTAGTAGACGAAGAAGACGGCGGCACAGATGAAGCAGGCAAAGGCAGCTCGCCGACTTCGAGCGGGCCAGACTTGAACCCGTCGAGCTCCCATACTTTCCCGTAGGCGGGAACGTAGCCAATGAAGTGATACGCTTCTTCCTCGTCCTCTGTCGCGGGCTTTGTTTTCGCTTTAGGTTGGGATTTAGATGGAGAGAATTTCGTTCCTGTTGCGGTTGTTCTAGCACGTTTCGATGGGGGCGGTTTAGTTCCGCGTTTCGTTGATGGAGTTGCAGGAATAGTTTTAGCTTTGGCTTTCGTCTTTGCTTCATCAAGGGTGGTGAGGGCGATTACGTTGAGAGCTCCACGAATGTCTGCGGGCCTAGATAGGTCGGATGAATGCCGGGTATGAAGCAAGTTTAGAGAGAGTTACCTACCGAGCGAGAGAGTTGTGTACCCTGCGAAGGAGAGGTGAATTTGTGATTGCGAGCCCCTTCATCTAGTCAAAGTACCCGTCGTGAGTATCAAAATTGTTATAAAGACACCTCAAGGGGAATGAATACATGACAAGGCTGAAGCTGGCAGCCTGATCATAATCCTAACCAGTAAAATGCAGAAAAAAAAGTTGGTCGCATGAACTCGAGGCCAAGAATAACTTGAACCCCCAAAACGGGCCGAATAACAGACTTACAACTGGTGACATCTTCTCTGTGTCGGTTCTAAAACTCCGCAAATCGTCGCCGACGTCAATTTCGGGGCAGTTCAGAAGAACATTTAAGATCGCGTGGGAAGCGCAAGCGTCATCGCTAAGTTGGTTAGCAAACCAGACGCGTTCTGCTGCTGGGTCGTTGAAGTCTGCTGGACGATGAACATCCTTTCGCCAGAGAAAACAGAATATGAGTCCATGAGGGTTGAGATGGTCCGTCGCCCAGGGCTCAATGTCGTACATCTCGACGAGTTCGATGTTGCGGACACCGAGTTTACGTGTCAACGACGTGAAAACACCTGCATAATTCTCGTCAACACCAGCACTCATCAAAACGCGTCAATGCTGACCAGGATCGGACTCAATGACGGCGAAAGGACCTCCGACAAGGTCGTCATGTTGGCTGTGACCGTGATCCTCGGAGGTCATTGCTCTGGAAAACGTCTTTGACTTGTTGAATTTCCACGACTATCATACAAACCATTCATGCATCATGATGCAATCGAAGCTGATGACTGATTATCTTAGATTATCTTCGGCGAACTAAATCGCGGCATGACCGTTGAAAGATGCCGAAGAAAGCCGTCCCATGCCGCCAAGCTCCCCATTCCACTGACTATGGTCGTTCGGTCATTCTTCGGAAGGCGAGCGCCCCAATTTTTTTTACCTCGGCCCGTTCGTCTCCACAAACAAGATCGCTCCCTGAGAGCCCTTTTAAGGTCGGTGGACTCGAGTTACCCGCCATTTCTCCCATCATGTCTCTTTTGAAAGTGTCAGGAACAAAAATCATCGACGAGCATTGCAATGAAGTCATCCTGCGTGGCGCTGGCTTGGGAGGATGGATGAAGTGAGCACCCGTCGTGGTCTTCCGTAGCTAATGATACATACTGACACCGCCGGCATAAGCATGGAGAATTTCATTTCTGGTATCACTCTATTTCTTAACATGTGTGAGTATCTATTCTGAGACTTACTGCTGTCAGGATACCCTGGTTGCGAGCATCAGATCCGTGACGCTCTGGCAGAGGCTATTGGAGAAGAAAAATCTGAATACTTCTTCGACAAGGCAAGATCGTTTCTTGAATCTGTACCATTCTGATACTTACTGTCCCTCTAGTTCCTTGAATACTTCTTCACTGATGCCGATGCTAAATTCTATAAAACCCTCGGGCTGAACTGCATTCGTCTTGCATTCAATTACCATCACTTTGAAGGTCTGTTCAAAGACAAAATCAGTGATTTAGCTTAACTGTGTGGAATAGATGACATGAACCCTCGCGTCTTAAAAGAGTCTGGATTCAAGCACCTCGATCGCGTCATCAACCTCTGCGCTGCACACGGCATCTACACCATCCTTGACCTTCACACCGTCCCTGGAGGTCAAAATACTGACTGGCACTCGGACCACGGTTCCCATGTTGCCAACTGTGCGTATTCTTCTTTTCCCCGACCTCGCTCGTCCTCATCCATCTTGAAGTCTGGAACCATAAGGACTTCCTCGATCGCGCTGTCTGGCTTTGGGAACAACTTGCTGCCCACTACAAGGACAACCCCTGGATCGCAGGCTACAATCCCCTCAACGAGCCCACCGACTCCAAACACACCCGTGTCATCGCCTTCTATGATCGTGTGCACAAAGCCATTCGGGCCATCGATCCGGATCACATCATCTTCTTCGACGGCAATACCTTTGCCTATGATTTTTCCCACTTTGGTGATGCCCATAAAAGATGGTCCAACACCGCGTACTCCATCCATGATTACTCGTGTTATGGTTTCCCCGCTGCTGCCGAGCTGTACACCGGGACTGACGAAGAGCGCAGGCGCCTGAAGCGCAGCTATGAGAAGAAGCGCGAGTGGATGGATCAGCGCGGTCTGTGTGTTTGGAACGGCGAGTGGGGCCCTGTCTATGCTCGACGTCAATACGACGGTGATGCGACCGATTGCATCAACGAGTCGCGCTACAAAGTCCTCAAAGACCAACTCAGCATCTACAACGAGGTATACCTTGCCCTCCCCTCATTGATCCCCTTCTAATGACTTGTTCCCAGGATCGTCTGAGCTGGTCCATCTGGCTTTACAAAGATATCGGATTCCAGGGCATGGTCTACGTCTCCACCAAGACGCCCTACATGACCCTCTTCAAGGACTTCCTTGCCAAGAAACACCGTCTCGCGGTTGACACCTGGGGCGCTGACGACGCCGCCGTGAATCATGTGTATCAGCCTCTCGTCGATCACATCCTCCAGGAGATCCCGCCGCAGTACCAGGAGCTCTACCCTGCTCCCGTGTGGAAGCTCGACGCGCGTGTCACGCGTTTGGCACGCAACATTCTTGTGTCTGAGTTCATGATCAAAGAATGGGCTGACCATTTTGTTGGTAAGACAATGGAGGAGATTGATGCGCTTGCGGCGAGCTTCAAGTATGAGCATTGCTTGAAGAGGGAGGGATTGAACCGTATCCTAACCGAGAATGCGAAGCTCGTACAGTAATGTTGTTGATGGGTACGGACTTGGACATTTAGTTGTATGACTACCTGGTGACCGATCCTAGAGACACGATCGACCACAATAGGAAGTTAATAATTTGACTGTGCAAGATATGTGGCGTAGACTGTCATTGTATGCCAAGGTGATCAGGGCTCTCGGACTCAGGTAACTATATTCCCGATGCCAAGGGTTTGATATTTGCGGACTAGGGAATACATTTACTTGTCTCCTCGCTAAACCCATCGTCGATCGTACCTTGACTCGCGACTTCAGATCCGCCCCTCTAGCATTTGTCAAGGTGGCTCTGCAGAGCAGCTTGCTCGGCAACGTCGATGGAAAGGTTGTAGTAGTGCTTGACCTCAACCCAAGCACACACATAGGTGCAGACATAGCTTGCCAAGGGAGGGACCCATTGTGCTACATCTGTGGCAAAGCCCATGAATACAGAATCAATGGAAAGCGGAAATGGACATACCCTTGTCACCTTTGGACTGGTTCAAGCTTTGAAAAGCAAGAATGGCTCAGTTTAACAATTCAATATACTTAATCTTAGACTTACTTGTCCGTGACAGCAATGAGTTGCGGGCGAGTAAGGTCGTTGGCGAACGCCTCGCGTTGTGCGGTGGTCCAGAATCTCGCACCGGATATCCAAGCCTGATAATACTCGTGAGCAGCGGGCTCATCAGAATTAGCAGATGATATTCACCTCCTTGAGCGGGACGACGTGATCCTGTGTACGTGTTACCAGAAATAAAGTATGAACATCTGTAACGGAACTTCTCAAAAGGACGCACAATGTCAAGATCGCTAGCCAAGGTGGTCGCAACGTCGTCATAGGGAGAAATCCAGTCTCCCGATATTGCTCTGCAAGATGAGTCGGTAATGACGTTGGTTCCATCGCGCTTGAGGACAGCTATTTGCAGAGTCTAAGAGGTATTCATTGTCCAAATAAGAATCGGCTTACTTTCCCTCGTGTCGCAAGTGCCAGAAACTTGCATGTTTGTTTGTGAGGTCTTGAAAGGTGTATAAAAAGGAAGATATACGAACTAGTGTCCCATGTGGGGAACAGGGAACGTGAATACAAGGGCGAGTTGCTTGGGGTCTCAACCGTCACTGGACAAGACTGAGAGTGCGTGGTAGTTCTAAATGCAGTCAGCCTCACATTCAGACAGATACCTCTTCGCAGTAGCGACAGAGATTGGATTGAGGGCTGCGAAAGCCATAGAAGCAGAACTGAGGATGATGGCATGAGAAAACAGCATGTTGGTTGACAAGATGGAGAGGAAAGAAGCCCTGGAGATGGTACGAAGCATAACGAAATTCGACTCTTTTATATCTCAAAGACACCAGAGACTTCCAAATTTAGGTTCAGCCGGAAACGCTACTATGGAGGTTTCGCCGCGAACGCGGACCTTGGCAAAACATACCGGACGTCACTTGAATGTGGACAAAGTGTTGCATGTGCAGCTATGCAAATGACACAGCGGAGCATGCGCTCCAAAATACAAATTGCCACCAAACCAGGAAGGACAATGGGTTAATGTTCGGGCTAGCGACATACTGGCGGATAACGCATATATCAGGTGGAAGCCTTAATGAGAGTTAAGGCGAACGTGGGCAGAAACCATATAAGGACTGCATCATGACAATGACCTAATCGGTTCCAATCAGAAAGGCTTGGCACTTGAACGCGCGACCACGCACAGTTTGGAACGTTTGCGAGCTCGAAACGTTGAAATCGTTCGAGAGGGAAGAAGTTACTCACGATGTCATGTACTCCTCAGGTCCATGAACCTTGCTTGAAGTCCAGACAGATGACATAGACAATCTCAAATATTACGTTCGGCGTCATCTGTCAAAGCTACTCAGCGCGAAAGCAGTGATAACCCAAAGACACGATGCGTTTACACTGGAAACTCCTGTCTGCACTAGGTAGCCATCTTCCAACTTGAAACAGACAATTGCCCTGCGGTAGGCCCAAGAGCTTCGGTAGTTGAATCCAGTCCAGCCGCCAACGAATCCTCTGGTCTATTTTACAGAGCTTGAGTTATTTCAAGAGGACAGTAACTTGAGTTCTCTGAGGGATCATTGTTTCACCATTTTTAGTCGAAGGATTTTGAGCCAATTTCGAGATTCTGTGTCGTCTTCCTCGTAACTTTCTGGTCTTTTAAACCCACGTTCATCTTCGTCTTTAAAACCTTCACCTCAATGTGTATTAGACGGAAAGGTCCATGAGCTCAGGCATATCCTTTCCCTCAAAATTTCTTTCAGACTTGGTGGAATGATATCTAGAGGTGATGATCTGATCTTGATCAAAAACCTTATTGAGCGTCTTTCCTGGGTGTCTAAAGGCAATGCTTAGGTATAATACTGATATATTCGTATTAAAGGGGAAACATCCAGACCTCTAGACCTATTAATACATAAGAGAGTATAATTCAATTATAGCGCCACATGCATATGCATTTTACCTCTGGCATGTTTGAGTTTAAGCATGGCTCGCGGAACTTTTGGGATCCGGTGTTTCAAATACTGCTGACGCGTATACGGTGAATGACCAAGCTTTGGCACGGAACTGAAGGCATGACCTAAACAAAGAAACTCCGGTCCATAGCTGACATGAGTGTATGTGGCAACGTCACGTATGTCAGAAGCTCACAAAATTACCTAAATTCCTAGATATATGTACGTGCAATGGATGACCTGGTTGCCAAAGTTGAGTACTTGGGCATCATAGAACAGTCCAAAGAAGAAAAAAAGAGTAGGAAAATATGACACAACCGTCAACCCGTGTTGTTAACCCAACGTGTGCTGCCTTGTGCGACAGGGCATTTATGATTACCCAGGGTTTTACTTGTCGAAAAGAATCGCCCACAATCGTCGCAGAGAAATTCGCACACCTTCCCGTGTTTCGCCACCTCGTGTCGTAACCGATCATGTTGTCGAGAAAATTTCTCTGAGCATCCAAACGTGCATTCAAATGAAACGCGTGGTTTAGGTTTGTGCGCTTCCATGTGCACCTTCAGTGTATACTGACTGGTGAAGCGGCGCCCACACCCAGTGATCATACATGGAAACCGGCGTTTAGGATCGCTATCGCTGTGAGCAGGAGAGGGTTCTCTTGATTTTTGATAGTCGGAGGAATAAGCAGTATGGACTGGGTGCGGGGATTGTTGTCCCCGGGCAGGGAGCGAATAGTAAGGTTCGGGGTCCATGCCCCGAGATTCCATTGGCATAGAGGAAGTGAAGTGGTTTGAAAAGTCGTTCAGTGATAGTGAGGATGTGGCTAGAACGCAGAAAAATTTAGTTAGTTTGAGTTGGTTAATTCGAAACAAACTATAGTCACCATCTGCATAAGCGTACTGGCTGGAACCCGCAGTTGAAGATGAAGGATTGAACGGTACTTCATTCTCATAGAATACGGTAGACTGGGTGGAGGGCGTTGCCCAAGTCCAGGGTTGGGCATCCACATATGCATCTAAAGAGATCTTAGTCTCTTGAAAAAAGAACTAATTCTCTCGTCATGACTGACTGGATGATCGCGATCCAGTGGGAAGTGAGGAGAGCTGATGTGAAAGAGTATTGTCACGATGTAAGGCTTAATTTCAGAGGTTACGACATTTTCAAATCACTCTCCATTGTCAAGCTTACGTTGTTGAAATCGATTCATCTCCAAAGAATTATTCCACGCTGTGTACGAAGACTGCGGAGGATCTGGAGGACGACGTTCATTGAGTAATCAAACTCCGAGCTTGAGATAAATGCTCACAAACGATATCATCGTCGTATAAAGCACGATCAACCTCGTCATAGACATTTCCTTGCCAGTGATATTCGTTCGCAGGGAATATGGGTTTTCCGTCGGAGTTGGGGTAGTAGCTTTGACCGGACATGAAGTTATCAAAATCTGGCGCGTTTATCAACAGAGATTTTTTTGTCGGAGCATGATTATTCGCACACACCTAAGAACGAATTTAATCCTCGGATAATTTGCATCAAACGAAGAGCGAAGACGACTGTCGTGTGCAAGGAGGAAGCGAAACAGAGAAGAAATGGGAGGGAACCTGGTTAAAACCAGGGGTTCTTATCAGGGGAATGAAAAGACATGTTGTCCAGGGATGGAGTGGTGATCGAGCGCCCGATTAAAGGGTCACGACCTAAGAGGAGTACAGCCTCCGCGAAAACAGGAATGCTTCGGAGACGCAACAAGTATGTACGAGTCATGTAGTGGTACACACATGACGGTCACAACCGGAGTTATCAACTAATATGTGATTCTACACCCAAGCCAACTAATTCGCTTAACGTTTCCGTGGAGAGACCGGTCCACAAGATATATCGAGGATTTCTTTTGAAAAATGAGTGAAAAAGGAAATTGGATTACATAAGTCGGAGGTACCACTTTCGGTCGTTTTGTTTTGATCGTTGTACCTGGCCCTCATTCAAACAAATGTCTACAAAGTGTCTATCGACTCTTGGTCTATCTCTCATACTCATTATCGGAATTGACACAACATAGGACGACGTATCATTCTTGATGATTGCTCGCATTGGTTGGTACCTGTCAGACAACCATAGTTCCGTCCTTGCAGGATGATACCTGATCATGCTCCTCTTGACAAAACAAGTCTCCTCCCGATGCTTGACAGATTTGGACAATGTCCTCGTGCCGGGCCACGTGGTGGCAGTTCGTCAGCATCTCCCACGGCTTCTTCAACTACGTTCTCGTGTCCGTTCTTCGAAGCTGGCTTTCGTTGATATAGAAGTTACTCCAAAGGCCTTATGTAATGATCTTTTTACTGTGTGTCTTGCAGTATCTAAGAACGACACGGCTGTGTGGAAATGGATAACAAGTAACCGAACCGGTCTCACTAATGATGCGCAAACATCGAACACTGCCTCGTGCACCAGATGCTTGTGCATCAATCATTTCTGAATATGCACTGGACACATGGTTTGAGTATCGACTCGCCGAGACTTGTCTTGAAAGCCAACTCACGAACTTTATGTTCCGAATGTTGATTGCCGCCACGCTGCATGGCTGACCCGCTCAAAACACGCAGATAGGGCGGCGCACTGGAAGTCTTTTTGAAAAAGATCTGGATCGTGAGCCTGTTTCCTTGTGACTACCGTAGCTGAAACGTTTGTGTCGACAGAAATGTCAGGTAATTACATGAGACAAATAGATTCCGCCACCAGAATAACAACATTACGAGAATGCCAATAGACTCGCAAGACAGCTGATAGATATTACCACTTTGCTTAGCGACACGATAGACTGGCTATCTTTCCTGGCGGATTGTTACAGGAACACCTTTTTGTCCTATCATGTGTTGACTCCAATCGTCGTGGTCCTAAGACAACGCTTTGATAGCAAAAAAGTCACACCGGGATTCATTCCTGTATGCGAACATCAACGATTCTTCACATATCTATAGATTGTTTTGCGTTGACGCCATTGGATAGGAAGGCTGAAAATATGTGTAGACTGCAATCTCTCTTCGGATCATGGGCTTCCCAATTGTTCATGGTCCTTTTTCTTCCTTGGGGTCATACGACTAGCCAATGTCTCTATCTCTCGTCCCGCTTACTCAAGAAGTCGCAGCCGGTTCCATGCTCAACACGTCCAGGATAGTTTAGTCCGATCATCGAGGTGTCTCGGACCTCGAGTACACATACATTGGTGGCTTGCCATGAAGGAGGTTCTTGACAGCCAATTTGGTAAAAGAGTAGTATTATATCATCGCAACATCTTCTCAATATTGTTTGAAAGCCAGGACGAGTTCCCCTTTTTCAAGTGTGGTTACACAAATTAATTGCCTCATAGGTCATACACGGGAATTATCAAATGGGCCAAACTGTATACCTTCAGATAATGATCAGCATCTCCGGTTTTGTTAAGTGAAAAAGGCAAGGAATGTTGGCGCGATTCAAGCAATGTTTTTGGAAAGGCTGAGTAAGGCGAGTCTGTAGCTGTGATCGTTTAGAATTTTCGACTTGGCTGGAAGGCGGTACAGCGCCAATCGCTCTGTTAGGCTCAAACGGAAGTGGACGTTACGTGATTACATAGTTGCTGATGATGATTGGAGTAAACGACTAGGCTCCAAATGGATGCGTTAGCTCGAAGTTACCTAACGTTACCAGTTCTTAATGCTAACGCTTCAGTGATGTGTATGTACATTTGACAGGTACAATTTTACCGAAAGGAAGATGTACCGATGACTAGGAATCAATCCTGCCGAATCATTGAAATCGACGCAGGGGTAGACGGTGTTCCAAGTAGGCAGACGTCTCGCCCCTGTCTTTCAATTTGCGGCCATAAAGAGACATCGACACTAAAAACAATCACCGTAATGGAGGGACTATTGCATTCGCCACAACGAGTATCCTCAGACGATGTCAATGATGTGTAAAAATTAGGAGAATGTGCTCGCATGTTGTAACCCTGACGTTGGGGTCGGTCGAGTCATTATGTCTGCGGCATTCGTGGCGTTTCAGTTACACCCAAGGCTCGCCAACGATGCTCTTGTGTTGTGCAATATCGTAGAAGGAAAGCTCCAACTTGTTCTCAATTTATCCGAAGATAACGAGGACATGACAAGTAATTAACCGGCGCCGTGATGTTGGTCATCTTATTTAGTCTGAGGTACCTTGCACATTGTCATCTCATCATACAATGTTGTTGGATCCGAATTATTATTTCACACAAGAACGCGATCTATGAATATACATAAGGCCGCATGTTCCCCATGATTCGTCTCAAAAGATTGTTTAATTCTCGCGAAGAAGTTGGAACATTGATCTCTCAGAGAATGATATTCAACAATCTCTAATCGAAGATAGGACAACATCAAAAATTCCCATCTGTAACGATTACATGGAAGGGCATAGCTGGGGCTAATCATCGTGGGCGCACAGACCAAGACGGCGCGGGCGGTGGTGAGGCCGGATCGGCGACGTCTGCCCATTTTGGGAAGTATTGAAACTCCGACGAGTCCAGAACATTGAGTGTGGTCCTTGTCGAGGGAGTCAACTAAAAATCAGGTTTACGACCTTCTTTGATTCTCGTCGCTGTCTTCCACGACCAGCAGCCAGCACATCACGGAAGACGGGGCTCTCGACGCCGCGCTGCGCGTCTGGATCACTCTGTATACAGTCACATAGCTAGCCTCCTACAGTCATTCAAATCATGTCCCTGTCCCGTTCTTCTTCCTTAACCCCACTTCGATCTCCTTCGCCATCTCCGCCGACGCAACCAGACCATTTCTATGGAGCAGGCGATGTCCAACTACCCCCTTCACCCAGTTCGGATGGCAAGACATGGCTGGACCCTGAAGATGACCCTCTGGCACATCGTGGGATTCCAGTCTTCAGGCCAACAATGGAGGAATTTAGAGATTTTGAGGGATACGTATCAAAGATTGAATGTTGGGGTATGAAGAGTGGCATTGTGAAAATTATCCCACCAAAAGAATGGTGCGTAACTCAAACAGATTCGTAGTTCTCGCTTACACTAATCCGACTCTTAGGCGTGATTCCTTGCCCCCATTGAAAGAGCAGCTCGTCACAGCGAAAATAAGAACACCGATTGAGCAACATATGTTCGGTAGCGGTGGTCGTTTCCGGCAGGAGAACATGGAGAAGCGGAGAGTGATGAGTACCCGCGAATGGGCCGAATTGTGCGCAAAGGACGAATTTCGTGCTCCCGGAGTCGGTGAAGTGGGACTTCAGGCTCGTAGCACGTATGTCAGACCGAGAATCAGAAAGTTGAAGAGACCCGAGACCGGCCCGGAGCAGACTCCCTCGATCAAGGAGGAAACTCTCGATGCTCAACCAGTGGCTCTAGGCTCTAGTTCAGCTAAGGATCTGGCTGACCCACCGCCAAATAACATGAACACTCCCCAGTCACCAGTATCTCAGTCAGCTGCTATCTCTGCTGATGATGAACAGGATGTGAAACCTAAGGCGAACAAGAAGCGTGTTGGGTCTTCGAGGCAAGCTAGGGAGGCAGCGCTCGCTGATCGTGCTTCGCAAGACCTTAAATTCCTCGCAACGTTTGACCCTCACAAGGACTGGTTACCGCCAAATACTACAGCAGCCGATTATACGCCGGAGTTCTGTCAAATACTCGAACGACATTATTGGCGAAATTGCAGTCTTGGGAAATCCGCCTGGTATGGCGCTGACACTGCAGGTTCGTGATCTTCGCAACCTAACCCACTTAAATTGACTCTATTTTCTCAGGGACACTCTTCACTGACGACACAACTGTATGGAACGTGGGAAAACTCCCTTCGGCCCTTTCTCGCCTTCTCCCTCCAAACCAATGTCTTCCTGGTGTAAACACACCATATCTATACTTCGGCATGTGGAGGGCAACGTTTGCCTGGCATGTAGAAGACATGGATCTTTTTAGTATCAATTATATCCACTTCGGGGCGCCCAAGTTTTGGTATGCAATTCCTCAGGGGAGAGCCGGCGCTCTCGAACAAGCGATGAAAGGTGATTTTCTTGATGAAGCTGTCTAGGAATGAGCTGAAGAAGGATTGTCAGGTTTTTTCCCAAAGGACTCGAAATGTTCGCAATTTCTACGACACAAGTCTTTCTTAGCTTCACCAACGACTCTTGCTCAATCTTCTTGCCGACCGAATTTCCTTGTACAACACTCGGGTGAATTTGTGATCACTTTCCCTCGTGGCTATCACGCCGGTTTCAATCTGGGCTTTAATTGTGCAGAGAGCGTCAATTTTGCACTTGAAAGCTGGTTAGAACTTGGTAGACGTGCGAAAGCATGCGAATGTGTCGGAGATAGGTTCGTCATACTTTAGCCGCCGCTTTGGGGTTATGCTTCCAGCGCTCACTGATCTCATAGTGTCACAATTGACGTTGATCAACTCCTTGCAGATCGCGCTGCAGAAGCCGGTAATCCTCCGCCAGCGGCAGCCCTTTTACCGGCAAAAGCCAAAATCAAACGCGTTACGATGAAAAAGGAGAATGATGTGGAGGAACTCAAGATTTTGAAAGCGAAATCTACTCAGAAACGGAAGCCTGGGGTGCTCGAGGAAGAGCCCAAGGCCAAGAAACTGAAGATTAAGTTATCCCCATCGAAGGCGTTACCTCCACAACCTAAATCTAAAACCTCGGCGCCGACATCCAAATTTCCATTAACCATAAAACTTGGTCCACGACCGGCTGTAGAGCCATTCCCCTGCTGTCTCTGTATATCCATGGACAAGGAAGGCCTTCTGCGGGTCTATGATCCTCCTATTGGACGAAAGGATATCGAAGAAGCTGCAGGTAATCCGAAGGAGTGGATGGCCCATGAATATTGTGCACAAATTATTCCTGAAACGTGGGTCGACGAAATTGAGCTCCGTGGTGCTAAGGAAAAAGTAGTTTATGGTGTAGATGGAATTGTTAGAGACAGGTGGCATTTGGTAAGTTATCAGATCAGATTCATAGTTTCAATTTTTGGCCTCCACTCACTTCGTAATGAACAGAAATGTTCGGCTTGCACAAAGAATCGCCCAAAGGTGCATGGTGCTCCGATACAGTGTACAAAAGGAAAATGCTCCAAGGCATTTCATGTGTCTTGTGCACGGGATGGCGCCGCATCAAACATTCTCTACAATGTCGTCAGAGAGGTCGAGAAGGAGGTCTTACTTGTTGGTTCTGCAGCGCCGATGACTGCAGTTCCGACTGCTTCTACTGGTCCTGATGCAATGCAAGTGGATTCTGCATCCACAACAGATGCGCAAGGGATGAGTGAACCAACAGCGCAAGCGGCGCCACATGTACTTAAGACCATCAAAAAGTTTGAAGTCCAAGTTCTGTGTCCCCAGCATAACCCCGTAAGTTTTTGGCATTGTTGGATGTTTTTTATTGTGTATTGAATCAATTCAACCAGGTTGTGGCCGCGGCCAAGAAAGAGGCGAAGCAAGATAAGATCAAGGCGGAGCTAATGGCGCTGCCTGAGATGGCTCGTATCAAATTACGTGTCAGCTCCGGCGTCTTCGAGGTATCACTTATCAGGGTGATAGAAGCGACAAGCTCGGTGGAGGTTTTGTGGGACAAGGGCGAAAAGAGGGAATTCAAATGGAGCAGCGTGATATTCGGAAACACTGATGTTCCAGTGCAACAGAAGCCGACTGAAATGGCAGTCAAACCAGAACGTGAGTATAACACCGTCATAAATATTATCAGTGATGCCAATTTACCTTTTCATGCCACAGCCGCGACGATCGGGGTTCCTGCGCCGACGTACTCATCCGCGAAAACTGTTGTCGGGTCACGATTACCCAATGCTTCACAGTATCAGCAGCAGCCCGTCGCGAGTACTTCCAAGCTGCAAGCGGCACCTCAACACCCCTACGGGCACTTGTCCCGGTACTATCCATCTCAGACGACAAATTCGGACTACTGGCGCTATCAGAATGCACCATATAGTGCGAACCCCTACGTTTACTCGCAATACTTTCCCGTTGCAGGATCGCAGTATAGCCTGCCATACGCCTACCAGGGTCAGAACCCTTACCAGACTGCTCAATTCGGTTTGCAGCGGACATCCTACCAAGGACAGCCCAATGCCAATTCTCAGTCAGGGCCACAGCCGCAAAGTTCCTCCACTGATCAGAACCATGCAAGTGGCAATACTGTCCAGCCTCCACAAACACAAATGGCTGAGCCAACACAAATCAGCAACACACCCAGTCAGCCGCCAGGATCTTCTGAGACGCAAGCCCTGCCATCTCGGCCCGTCCTGAGTCCTGAAGTGCAGCAAGCGCTGTACTCAAATCTTGCAGCCTTGTCGTCGTTGCAGCCTGATCAGTTTGGGGAATTACTGAAGAACAACCCTCATCTTCGTGATGTTGCATTGGCTGCGATCAGGGAAGTTCAGAAGTCGTGATATTATTGCGATAACTTTCTTTGGAATACGTATGTTTTGGATGACGTTATTTCGGTTATACCACGTCACCTGCCTTTATTTGCTCGTTTTCTGACCTCCTGTTATCTTCCTCGATTCTTTCTTGTTTCTCGTTAATGTATCCGTTAGGACCTTAAAAATACGAATTGCTGTAATTGTAGTACTGGAATCCAGATTTCTTTCATATCCGAAGAAGCAGAACGCGTCTTGCGCGCGGCCAAACAGAAGCACACATATGGCACGCGTCTTTGAATTCGAAATTTCTTGACCTTTCAGTATCTGACCATCATGGCTGATCTTCCAGCTCTCCTCCTTGCTTCTCTCGAACCTACAACCAGGAAACAGGCCGAGACGAATCTTAACGCTGTTAGCGTGCAGCCTGGCTTCCTCTCGCATCTCCTGCGACTCGTTTTGGAGCCCTCACAAGATCGCGCGGTTCGATTAGCGGGCGGAGTGTACCTGAAGAACATCGCGAAGCACAAATGGGAGGAGGTTGGATATTTCCTTGCGATAACTTCATAGAACTTCTTTCTTAACGTTGTTTTCAGGATGTACAGCCTTTAGCTGAGCAGGACAAGGCAGCATTGAGATCGGAGCTCGTGCCTGCGATGCTGGCATTGTCGAATCCTGCAGACAAGAGTATTCGCGCTCAAGTGGCAGAATCTGTTTCTCTGATTGCAGAACTCGACTTCCCGCATAAATGGGAGAACCTCATTAATGTAGGTTCGTATTCTGATTTGGGAGACTATCTAGACTGATGCTGTTATACCTGGGTCCCAGCAACTCGTTGCATCTCTTTCCCCAACTGATTACAACGTCAACATCGGTGTTCTTGAAACCGCACATTCCATTTTTTGCAAGTGGCGTGCTCATGTCCGGTCCGACGACCTCTTCACAGAGATCAATCTTGTCCTCAAAACATTCGTACAACCGTTCTTGCAACTCTTCAGGCAGACGGCTACTCTTCTGAAAGACCCTAGCACGAATCCGTCCTTAACCACACCGTTATCCAACTACACACTCCTTGCACAGGCTTTAGTCCTTCTCAACGACATATTTTATGATTTTACCTGCCATGACCTTCCTCCTGATATTGAGGATGCTCACGCAGAATTCTTTGCACCAGGGACAGGTTGGTTCCAAATGTTCCTGACCTGGGACTCGGCAGAACTGAAGGGTGACGTACGTTGACAAGTTTCCACCACAAATGCCAAAGTCTAATCCAACATCATAGCCGGACGATACGATTCCTTCCCTTCCGTCACAGATCAAAACTAGAATCCTTGAAATTGCTGAAGTAAGTGTTCAGCACGCAACTCGTGGTCGACCCTTCCTCATCCCTTACAGCTATATATCAAATTATACCCAGAGCAGCTCCAGCAATCACCTGCAGTCGAATCCTTCGTACAGTCTGTATGGGGCTTGATCGGGTCCAATCAACTCCCGGGCATCGCAGATGATAACGTCAGTGGCATCATGCTGTTGACATTGTAACCTATCCCTAATCCTGGCGGGTCGATTTAGCTGGTCTCCCAATCTCTTCGTTTTATCTCAACAGCAATTCGCTCGGGTCAATGGAAAACCCTGTTCTCTGCACGAGAAACGATATCTTCTTTGGGGCAGGGTGTCGTGGTTCCCAATGTTGCACTACGGGAGCACGACGTGGAGCAATTCGAGGACGACCCTCTGGAATTCATTCGTCTTGACTTGGCACTATCGACCACAGGTACGGACACGGCGACTCGTCGACAAGCTGCGGCCGATGTGCTGCAAGCTCTTGTGGGAAGTGGCTTTGAGGCAGAAACCACAGAGATTGTTGGAACGTGGATTGGCACTGGCTTGAGCGAGTATGAGTCTAACAAGGTTGAAAATTGGAAAGCGAAGGATAGTGCGGTCTATCTCTTGACAGCGTTGGCGACGAGAGGCTCAACGTCACAGGTACGTGTGTGAGAAGATGAACTACATTGAGCTGATGCCTCTTGCCTCAGCACGGCGTGACGTCAACAAACTCCCTCGTAGATGTTGTCAAATTCTTCTCAGATCACGTTTTCCAAGACTTGCAGGCTGTACAAGGCACCGTGCACCCCATCCTGCAAGTGGATGCTATCAGATTTCTACTAACCTTCCGCAACCAAGTCTGTCTTTCTTCATCTTCTTGCTCTACACATAACTTACACATTTGTGATCTAGCTCACAAAACCTCAACTTCTTTCAGTGCTTCCACTCCTGGCGCAGCACCTGCGTTCTACTAACTATGTGACCTATACCTACGCCGCCATCACTATAGATCGTATCCTTTCTATCAAGCAAAGAAACCACCTAATGTTTGTATAGCGACAATTACTCGATCCGAATTTTAACGTGCTTTTAATTTCTAGCTTCGCTCAAGCAGACATCCACGATTTCGCTGCGAACTTGGTTGATACGCTCCTTACCAGGTTAGAAAGTGCTGGTACAGCAGAAAAGGTCGCAGAGAACGATTACCTTATGAAGTGTAAGACTCACATGTTGTCTAGCTAAAGACGATCTTGACATTGATGTCTAGGTGTCATGCGAGTCATCGTGACTGCACGTCAGACGCTTATACCGACCTTCGAGGGGATATTGACGCGACTGGTCGCAATTCTTGGCCTCATTTCAAAAAATCCCAGCAATCCCCGTTTCGATCAGTTCATCTTCGAGAGTATCTCGGGCCTCATGAGGTACGTCACTTCTCATATTCTATAATTTTGGCTAAGCTGTCACCAGATTCGTCGTCAGTGGAAACGTGTCGACGCTTCCAACGTTTGAGCAGGCTCTGTTCGGACCCTTCACCGTCATTTTGCAACAGGATGTTGATCGTAAGTCTTGTTTCCTCGCCCTGTCTCTCCACGCCAATGGTTTCTCCCTATGGACAGAGTACATCCCCTATATCTTCCAAGTCCTTGCACAAATGTTAGAATTCCATACAACGGAAGTGCCAGAGCAATACCGTAGTCTCCTTCCTTTCCTGCTCACACCAGCTGTTTGGCAACAAAAGGGAAGTATTCCGGGACTAGTGAAACTTCTCAAAGCGTACCTGGCGAGAGATTCTGCAGGCATGTTCGCCGCTGGTCAAATTGCATCGGTGCTGGCGGTTGTGCAACAGCGCTTGATCCCATCTAAGCTCAATGATGTGTGGGGCTTCGAGCTACTCCAGTCTGTTGTCCTTAACACTAAGCCGTAAGTGTTCTAATTAGGCTGGTTCATGTCCCCGCTTATCAGTCATTTGACGCAGGGATCAACTGAAGCAGTACTTCAAGGCGGTAGTCATGACCCTTCTCACAAGGATGCAGACATCTAAGACGGACAAATATGTTCATCTTTTCACTAAATTTTTTTTGTTTACACTGGCTATCAACGTAGACGGCCTTTCTCCTGACTATGTAATCGGGACTATTGAGGAGATCCAACCTGGGTAGGTCCGATTACATGATTGTTCGATTGCGGGACAGGGATATTCACCGTCGGTATTCTTGTGTTATAGACTATGGTCTCAGATCTTGATTACCTTTATTGTGCCGCAAGTTCCCAAAATGCCCCCAAGGGAGCGCAAGCTCACAGTAGTCGGTGCCACACGTCTGCTGACGCAGAGTACCTTGATGACACAACAGCCATCTGCTGCGGCATGGTAAGTATCCCGCTAGAACTTTTACTTCTAACTCCCAACGATTGGCCCAGGCCTACGACATTTGGCAGCCTCGTAAAACTCTTCCATGAGCCCCAATACCTCACAAGCTCGAAGGCCGATGAAGACCCACATGCAGGACTAACTGAAATCGACTTCGAGGAACAGACCGCTGGTTATCAAGCTGCGTACTCGCGGCTTGCAGCTTCCGAAACTCCGGAAGCCGACCCAGTAGACTATGTACGAGACCCGCAGCAGTTCCTTGGCCAGGAGCTTGTGCAACTGTCCAAGAGACATGGGCAGAGCGTGAAGGCAATGATTGAGGCGGCACCAGACGTTGGCCCGTTCATTCAGGCGCTAGCATCGGCAGGATACGTGTTGTAACAATATAATTAGGAGAAAAGGAGCACAGGAGTTGGGTCGATCCAGTTCTCCACTGACTGCTGTTTCAATGGCCTGCTTATTTCGCATTATCAATTGAATACGGACTATGTGGCTCTCATAGTTCTTTTAAGACAGTCTATTTTCATCTGAAAGCTCAGCGAGCAATGAGAATGTCGCGCTGACAGCTTTGCTTGGTGACTCAATCCGTGCGATCAATTCGCTATGGAAAAGTACAGATCTTGGTAGCAAGGGCACATCTAGAATCTAGATTTTATATCTGGGTTCAAGAGCTGAAACAAGTTACAGGTGCTCCACTGGATCTAACGACATGACAAGATCCAGCGCCGAGATGCATAAGATGAATACAAGATAAATGTATCCACCCTGTGGCTCAAGACCGCACCAAATGCGGCCAAATGAGTTGTGACATCGGACTGTATTGAACAATAGAGCAGGCAGTTATCTATTTATGGTAAGGTCACTAGATCATATTCTCACCGCCTTCGTTATACCTTGAACCCCTTGAACACAGCACCATCGTCGCTATCATCGTCAATCAAGATGGGCGCAGTCTTCTTCCTTGATGTCTTCGCCTTGAGGGGTGGCTTTCGTGTGCTCCTGGTTCGGGTTGACCGAAGAGTTTGTTCTTCATCGCTATTCTCTGGTCCATCGTTCTCATTGTTTTCCGCTTGTACATCCTCGTCCTCGTCATCGTCCAGAAATAGAGGTTGCGATTTCGCCGAAGCTTTTGTGCGGGTGGACGTTCGTTTAGGTGGAACAGCAGAACTAGCTCGGGAAGAGACCTTGGACTTGCCCCTTCGAATTGGAGCAATTGGAGCAATGTCATCATCCGAGTCGTCAAGTACCATGGGCACCTGACTTCTACTAGGTTGCGCCTGCGTTGGCTCATCCTTAAGAGCTCCTTGAGTTTGTGTGAGTCCGTACTCGTCCTGGTGTCGGTTCTGAGACTTTCCTGTTTTCCAATATGCTGTATTCCGTGTTTCAAAAACGGTGCTATAAGAAAGGGAGAAAAACTTACCGGGCCCCATTCCATAGTCATTTTCTTCATTGACGAAGAGTTCAACCCTAGCCGAACAAACAGTCTTTACTTTCTATATAAATTCGTCAGCCCGACTGAACCAGCAAATAATAGACAAAGTATTCTTACCTTCTTGAACCTCTTGAAATTAGGCTTCCCTTCCCACTGTGGAAGGACCTCACCGACTGTCCCTTTTCTCTCTCGATTATACACAGGCATCTCAACAACGACCATGAAATTCCCCCTAACATTCGTATCATCACCAAAATCAGCTACAAGTGCCCACTCCTGCTCTGGGTCTGCACGCTCCAGAGTAGGCTTGCTGATCTTCAGCTTATTGAAATCGCGATCAAAATCATCCTCCCCCTTCTTGCCTTTTTTGGTCGAAGCAATAGCCTTGAGAAATTTGTCGTCGGTATCAGGCTTTCCAGGCGGCGCTCCTTTATGAGCAGAAGCCGGTTTGGTTACAGCAGCGGTAGATGATGGAGGTTTACTTGATGCAGCTGTGCCAGAGACCTTCTCAACAGCATTGATATTCTCAATCGCACGTTTTTTTGACGAACTGGGTCCGGCAGCAGCTTCGCTTTCCATATTACCCATTTCAACATCCCCACCAACATCTTCGAGCCCGCGTTTCGTACCACGCGGCGCAGCAGCCGACACTTGAGACTCCTCTTCCTCTTCCCTCAGAGTAGTAAGATTTGTAGTTCCCGTTCTCCCAATGCGGCCCTTCTTCCCTTGCGTCTGACTTTCGTTCTGTGTCTGACTGGAGTAGTCTAGTATTGGCTGAGACTGAACAACTTCGTCTGATATGGTGTCATCAGCAAATGTCCCGGAATCTATATTCTCTCGACCACTAGCTTCAAACAAGGCCTTGAACTTCTTCAATGGCGGTTCCTCGACCGGTTCCTTCACCGGTTCTTCGAGTGTAAACCCAACAGCTTGCGATGGGCCACTCTCGGCCAACGCTCCTAGGCGGCGTTTTAATCTGGACGAACGAGGGGGCCTTACCGGCGGCTACAGGTCATGAGGTCTAAAATTGAGGTTAAATTTGAATAGAGACGGCATACGGGTTCATCCTCGGTAGGGCGTGGTGGCTGACTAGGCTCAGGCGCGGGAGTGAGCGCAGAGACATCAGATGGAACATCTAGAATCATAGATGGGTCATCCAAACCGATGACCAAAGGTGCTCCGCCAGCTTTGACACGTCTGGTCAAGGCCTATATACGAAAACCAAGTATTTGTCAGCTCAAATACCATAGATTAGACATAAAATTGCAATGATAAACACCTTGCGGCGTGTGGGGGCGACTTCGGGTTCCGGCTCCGGTTCAGTGTCGGGAGTTTTGGTCGGCAAAACGGTAGGCTCTTGTGAAGGCTGACGAGAAGTGGCGCGACGAAGCAGGCGCTTTGGAGGCCCAGTCCGCTGTTCTGGTTCTGGTGGTGGTACAGACGGTTCCTGGGAATGTGTATTAGGAATAAAGTCCGGGAGGGAGGTTGATTGGGGCACTAGGAATCGGTCACTTTTAGCAATCAGAAACGGATATCGTCACTTACGTTCTTCGCTATCCAGGTCGGGCGAGGATGGATTGTTGAATAGTGACGTATCGACGTCAATGACGACCTGCACTATAACATCTGGGTCAATGATGGGTAATCCGAAGCTAGAAATATTTGGTAAAACATATAAGGAAATCAATGCTATGACTTTGAACTTACGATTTTGCCTCCTCTACCAGCTCCTTCCAAGATTCTCGACCAACCGCGGCGATAAGCGACTTATTTCTCCCTATCACAACCTGCGTTTTACCCTCCTTCGCTTGTCCTCTGGTTAGAGCTCTATGGAACTTCAACTTCCCAGCAGCAGCTTCAAAAGTCTCGAAAGACCCTCCTCCCCTCTCAATAACCTCCCTGTAATCTCCAATGCGATTCTTCTCATCCACATAGAGAAAACGATACGTCGAAAACATGTTAAGGCGTTCTTCGTTCGGCTCCCATACTCTAATTTCCTTTTGTGACGTAGGTAACGAGGGAGAATAGGCTGGCCGATACTTGCTTAGCGGCGGCAACTCGTAGTTGCTTTCCAAAGAGTCGTGGGAGTCTTTCTGAAGGGCTCCCCGGCGAAGAACCTCGTTCAGCCACTCTAGCCTGACGAACCGCGATGCTGAGAGCAGAGATGCTGCGATTATCGGCTGGGCCGCGTAACTCGGGACAATATGATGGGTTACGTGAGGGTTTGGAATATGTACGACATGCAGACCTGAAAATTCAAGTGAGCATGTTCATCTCACTGTATTTCAACGATAACAGACCCAGAGAAGCACAATCTGCTATGGACACGGGCGATTTTCCCATAACAGGCTGGACATAACAGCACACTGGTATCCATTTTACACTTGAATAGCTGAGTAAATGGAGAAGAAAGAAAACATGTGCGACAAACTCACTCAACATTTAAACCAGAGATCAATCCGACTTTATCGCCGTCTTTCAAATCACAAGTTTCTTGAGCATTGACGTTGAACTGTGCTCCTTCTCTAGCTACTCTCAACGGCTTGTCTTTCATGTTTGTGAATTTCAATATGGGCCTCTTGAGTGGATCACCCTATTCATGACTTAGCATTGTGGCAAAGCAACAAAGAGTAATAGACGGACCGCTTCGTCCGCAGAGAATGCTTCTACCTCAAAGTTGCAATGGTGACTCGAAATCTTCTTGTTGACAACAATGAGTGGACATCCTTTCCTTCCTAAGCCGTAGCTCGTTCCAGTCTTGAGTAGTTTAGATTCTGAATGACATGGGGTTTCAAGAGACAGCAATTCAGTCACAAAGAGGCTCACTCTGAATACTGATATCTCCAGTTTCCCCATCAAATGGCCCAATTAAAGTCCACATTTCGTCACCCTCTGAGATCTATGCAGCAGTACCAAGCACCCGAGATGGTGTGAAGGACACAGTTCAAACGTTCAAGCTTCAAGTTTGTCTTGTGTATGAGCTAGCACGTCCTGGGTTGACTTGTAGGCGCTCTGAAAATACGTAGTCCGTCTTTTCAGGAGATAAGATGTTTTCCAGAATCCAGACCTGACAAACTTTACAGAGGAATGACGGAAAGTGAAGGAACGCGTAAATACAACCAAACGCGATTCCACCGCGACATGATTACAGTAAATAAAATGATTTTTGCAAGTTTGAATACAAGTATGCATTCGTATGCGTACGCCTGGCCAGCCATTTGTTTAGAGTTCCATGCACCGCTCACCAATTCGGATTGTTTTAGTGCGTAGGCAAGGGCTGTTACGCAACTACTTACGTGATGAAGTGACTTGTTTGTTCGTTGTTTGTCGAAGGCTCTTCCGTCTTTTCTTGACAAACTACTCGCTGCTTCTGTTCTGTGATGAGATTCAGCCGGACACATCCTCGAACCTCTTCAATGACTAGAATGGTCGTTCTGAGCCCGTGATATACCTGAGCTATTTATCTCGTGCAGTGAGTTCTGGAGTCCGCTTTACTCCATCGTTCGAGACCGCTATCCTTTAGGATTGTGCGACACTCTATGTAGTTTGAGGACTTACGCCACCACGTGGATTGGAAGAAGTGACCAAACTGAGTTAGTCGGCCTTAATTTCGGACATGGCTGGCGTTGCTTCTCTCCACCGATAATTTCAAATTCCATATCAGGCTCTTCGTATGCCAATCAACTATTGATATCCACCACCACTTCTATTCTATACATCCCGAACTTTGGATACTACTTCCGTTCCAGACGCTCTTCTTTCGCTGAAGCTCTCCACTTTTGTTCCTTTCGTTACTCGGACAAAAACACGTTCCAATCAAATTCGCTTCTCTTTAACAATTTTAGCGTTTTGCAACCATTCACTACTTCTCATCCCGTTGCATGCACCAATCTACCCACCATCGCGAATAGATACCCCTAAGTTCCCTAAGTACGAGGAGCTATTCATGGCTAGCGCTGTCCCAGCTGCGACAATTCTGCAGGTGCGCAGCCCATTCTCCTAAGAGAAATTATGGTGTTAATGAATAGTCACTGCAGCTTTTGGAGCAAAATCTCGTGCGGAACACTCTTGTCGCCAGCGGAACTGTTCTTGTAGGCCTTGACCACCATCCTGCACGTTTTCGAAGTAATCATCACTAAGGGCAGGTTTACGACTTCCTATGCACCTTTGAACAGGAGGTAACGACATCTCATGAATATTCGCTGAAGCAAGCATTGACTCTTCGAAGGTTGCTTATGCGTGGAGCAATCCACGCTCAGTAAGCTCGTTCTTATTCTTTATCAATCGATATCTCCCCTTTGTGGATACATTTTTGTCACTTCGGCGTGCGTAACCTGCTTTTGGCCCCCCCTAATCTTCAAGCTCAAAGTAATGCAGTCAAGTTCTCTCTAAATTCACCTAAAGTAAGCGATTCCGTGATCTTCCATGATGCTTAATGATGGTGTGCAGGAATGTTTGGAGCAGTATACGGTCGTCACATGTATGCTTCATATTAGGTATTTCTTAGAAGCGTGTACTGATTCTGTCATACTTTCTATAGGGCTCATTGTTTTAGGAACTATCTTCTCAGAGGGTAAATTCTTTTTGTGTTCTGTTTATCATAGTACTGTACTCATTTGATTGGTACAGCGATCCTCTTCCTACGCACTTACGCGATTTGGGAACGCAAACGTAGCATACTCGTCGCTCTGGTTCTCCTCTCGATTGCACGTCACATCGATGATTGACATCATTTCTTGTCTGAATCACCTTTTCTAGATCGTGCTTCCCATCTCTCTCACAGTCACGTACCTTGAAATCGAGTCCCTGGTCTGTGAGGCCTATCTCTGCTCAACATCTAATGGATAGTAATGACAATCTACAGATGCGCCCTCATGGGAAGGAGGGTGTCTTATAGTTGAGGCTAGTCCCCTGATCAATGTAGCCTACATCATGCTCGTTATCTGCGAAACTAGTATGTTCTTCTGCTTTATGTTCCATCAAATGATTGATTTCAATGACGTGTCTTAGCCACGGCTATCCTGACTGTCATTAGAGCATATCACCTTCGTCAGTGCAATCCAATTTATCCCCGTATATCTGGACCCTCATTAGACTCCTCAAGTTCGTGAACCACAGGCCACCTGGGTTATTCAGCTGCACAAAGATGGCCTCATCTTCTACGCCTTTCTTCTTCGTTCGTCCATCTTCCTTTCATGAAATGAATTACAAAAACGGAATGGATTTTTTGTAGCAATATCCTTGGCAAATATAATAGTGCCGGTCACAGCACCGGTAAATGTCTCCATTACCAAATTCAAATTATGGCACGCTAATCTAGCTTTCACGAGTCGATGTTTGCCAACTGGCTCGCTACGTAAGTCTGCTTTACCAGTTTAACTTCAGCCACTTACTCCTCTGCAGCCCCCAACGAGTCCTTCACTCCATCCTTTGCACCCGCGTCCTCTTCCTCATCCTCCGACAACGTTCTGCTGCTACTCTTACCAACCGCCTCTCAGGTTCTGGTCGAGCATTAAGGCCACAACATCCAGTATTTGTTTCTGTTCTAGAAGAGGAACAGACAACGACAGGCATGCAAATCATGATGGCGACTGAATCACGAGAGTCCGAATTAGATGTGTGAAAAATATATCCTGTAAACGCGTGTGTAAAATATCCAAAGTTCGTATGTAGATGTATTACTGGAGGTGTTCACATGACGAGCGCTGTTGCACATTGTCCAGCTAACGTAAAAACCTAGTAGACAATACACCTGTATCAAACCATCGTGCTCGACATTGTCACACGACTACTACCTTCGTTTTGAGAGCCATGCTCAGGTGTCATCTGCGTCTGGCCCTCAACTGTGTTCCTCTCAAGGTGTTCGTGCTGTGCTCCATGCACCTGGTGAATTCCTTCAATCTCTCGTTGGAGGGAAAACACCAATTCCATTAACTCTTGCACTTCGGGATCAACCACGATTGTCTCGTTTGTACTGCTGGTGTCACTATATTGTGACCCTCCTCGTTGTATAGCGCGCGAAGCCCAGGCAGGTAGCAGCGGTTTCCGATGAACCACTGACCGACCGGGACTTCTAAGCTGATGTTGGCCAGCGGATAGGAAAGGTTCTACTACGGACGGGTACAGAGAGATGATTAAAGAGTAGAGCGTGTAACATACTGGTTGCGTCCCTTGTACGTCGCAAAAGCCGGTCCCACCAGCGTGCACGTCTATGCACAGCGAGTGATTGCCTCACTTCCCCTGATGTAGTGATCGAGGTCATCAGGAGACCATGCTCAGGGTTAGGGCTTGAGTGGTTCCACCCACTTACAGTGTTGGATTTGTTCTTTAATTGTGGTTGAGCAAATCCGTCAGATTGAGGGTGAAGAAGTTGGAAAGGAAAGACTTTGTTATTGGGAATTAATCAGCACCACGTCTTTGACACGACCATCATCGTACCTTGATTCACTCTTTCTTTGGAAGAGTCCTTGAAGACGCCTTTTCTTCTACAAAGCATGCTCAAGACAACCAAGGTGAGAAGTACGAAGACTACAGGCCCGATGATAGCGCCCAATAAAGCTCCACGAGATATACCGGCAGGCGACGAAAAATCATTGCTATCAGTGCCGAGTGTGCTGCTACTAGTGCCGAATGTGCTGCTACTAGAGCCGACTGTGCTGCTACCAGTGCCGACTGCGCCAGTAACCGAAGCAAAGGATGCGGTATAGATTATATGGTCCAAACTAAACACAGCACCAGAATCAGCATTGAGAACTGTCATCCTCAGAGTATGGTTAGTTGCAGGAAGACCTTTCTTCCTAAACCATCGGTAGTTGGAACCACGTGAGTGTCCTGGCCTGTGCGTCTTTCTATGTGTTACTCCGTCAATAATGTAGCTCATTGTGAGCGAAGATCCAGATGCAATCATATTGACGCCATGGACGGAGACTACAGTCCCTGTACCATGTCCAGTCGTGAGTGGTTTTGATCAAAGGATGAGCAGGGATGAATACAAACCAAGAAATTCGAAAGTAGCAGACGCACCCGTCGAGGACGTTTGACGTGTCGCATTACCGTAAGGACGATAAGATTCTGTGCCTTGCCAGACTGGGCTCAGATTTGGCATCCAAGCTCCTTCAAATACGACAGATGGTTCGCTCTCATCAACGATCAACGACTCTCCGGACAATGGTGTGTTCTCTCCTGAGGGGGTCAAGAGGCTCCCAAGTGGTTGTGGGTTCAATCCCCAGCTGCGCCTACCTGGACACACCTTAGAC
>JABAJZ010013687.1:0-30071 GCA_018857265.1 Termitomyces sp. T32_za158 | reverse complement strand
TCAGAGAGAACTTTCTCTGACGAACGACGTCACTTAGATCGGAGCGAACGAATTATTGATTATTTTAATCTGTCTACCCACCACACCTCTCCCTCAATAGATTGTTCAACCGGGGTTGGGACAGGCTTTAGAAGCCCTCCCGAGCAAACCCCGGTAACTTGACGGTATTCAGTTTAGCGTGTCAGTGAGTGGGGCCCATCATTGGTTAAGTTAAAATGTGAGTTTTCGCGCAGCCAATGTAAGGCCCTGAGGTCGCGACGATCACGTGCATACTACCTGGAGAGGGGGCGTAGGTGAAACTGGTTCAGTAGAGAACTTTCACCCGAACGACCTCTCTCTAGGTGAGCTGAGAATACTTGTCAGAGAGAACTTTCTCTGACGAACGACGTCACTTAGATCGGAGCGAACGAATTATTGATTATTTTAATCTGTCTACCCACCACACCTCTCCCTCAATAGATTGTTCAACCGGGGTTGGGACAGGCTTTAGAAGCCCTCCCGAGCAAACCCCGGTAACTTGACGGTATTCAGTTTAGCGTGTCAGTGAGTGGGGCCCATCATTGGGTCACCTAAATGACTTGCTATTCTATTACATATGGACTTTTGCTGGAGAATTCATTCATATTGAGGATCAGAGCGTACCGCATCTCATCCAGACCGCAAGATGTTGGTCATCAGATTCAAAGGGCTCAACAAAATCTACTTCGGAACTTTCCAAAAACTCCGACGACGCGATTTTGGGACGTTCGATAAGCGTCGTGCTAGTTGTACTGATCACCTTGTTCCATATTTCTATCTTAACGCTGACAAGGAATCAAGAAAAAGTGGCTTCATAACTGGACTGACCTGTGATCGTTTCCAACGTACAAGGCCGCGTTCTTAGACTCGTGGCTAATTCAATACGTCGCAATACGTTCTTGACAGGATGTCGAATCTTCTTACCTTGCCATTTAAGAAGACATATCCAGTCAACGTCAAGGAAGCGGCGCGAAATTATATCTATCTGCATGGCGGAGGACACCCAGACGAGTTCAAAGATGACATGAATCTCTGGCAAAACCTGAGGAAAGATGGCGTAGGTGGTGTGGTGCATGTCGATCGAATTGATGCTTCTTTGCTGTCCGTGGTGAAACGTCTATCGCTATAGCGCTCCGCTGAAAATTTATTCTCAAAAGCTACCATGCGCAACTTGTGTCCATCTTGACGAAACTTCCGGCAGATGTAGGTCGCTAGATCGAAATGACTGGTACTAAACCTCAAGGTTTGTTCAGATAGGCTTGGACATTGCATATGCTCCTGTGTTCCAAGAAGATTCTGTGCCAATTACTATGAGGAGCCTTGTGTTTGAGCGGTGTGGTGTTCTTTTCAACCTCGCTTCTTTATACTCCCAGCTCGCCGCATCTGAAGACCGATCGACAATGGATGGTATCCGACGTGCCACGGCCAATTATCAAGTATATATCGGCTTCTGAGAGACTCGCTGTAGGCCTTACCATTTTATAGCACGCGGCAGGGGTGCTCTCCTTCCTAAAGACAACAGCCATACCAAAGATGGTTTATCCACCTGATGAAGAAGATGTTCCACGAGATCTTTCTGAAACATTCGCCACATCACTCGAGTTGCTTATGCTGGCTCAAGCACAGGAATGCTCTTGGCAGATGGCCAAACTGAGTGCGCAAGCTCGACGCGTATAAGAGGTGTATCTCAAAGTTTCCATAGATCAATACAAAAATGTTCTCATCGCAAAAGTCGCCGCGCGGGTACTTCTGCTACCGATTTGTTGAACTCGTCTCACAAGTGATACTCTTTAGGTAGCCTCTTTGTATCAAGCGGCTTCTCAGGCCATCCGGGGAGCATCACCTTCGATAAAGGATATCTTCCCATCAGTATGTCATCCAAAAATTCCAGGAACTTTGATTGATTTTACTTCTCTTTTGCAGGACTGGCTTCCCCATATCGAAGCTAAAAGTCACCACTTTTCGGCCGTATCGCATTACCGAAAGAGCATAGACGAGATCGAGACCAGTAGGTCCGCCTTCACAATTGTCATCAATCCACTATTCATAACCAACGTCGATCTTTCTAACTTTCAGGTATGGTATTGAGATTGCAAGGTTGCAAGAAGCACAGGCAGAGGCAAAGAAGGCATATGATATTGCCAGGCGTGGGCGAATAAAGCCTTCTGTCCTACAAGATATCCAGGTAAAGTTCCTTTCCCCCATGGCACTTCGTGTGACAGACCAAATCTTGGCAGTCGTTACTTGAGACCGTTCAAAAAAGTCTCAGTCGAGCTGAACGTGACAATGACCTTATCTATCATCATGATGTTCCTGCTGCGTCATCTCTCATTGGTATAGCCCAAACGAATCTAGTGTCTTCCACGGTACCGTCTGCTCTATCTGATCCTACGTCCCTAATTGGAAATGGGAGACTGATTTTCGGGGAATTGGTGGGATGGGGTACCAAAGAAGCTATTAGTAAGTCCAGCTTTTGGGACGTGGTTGTATTTTTAATTGCCTTTCTCTAGATATCTACAATGATCGGCGACAAAACTTTCTCAAGGAGAAGATACTCGACGCGTCGGCCGAACTACAACATACGGCGGATGAGTAAGCATCCGCTCAATGTACATAGGCATTAGACTGACGCGGTTGTAGAGCCCTCCGCATTTTGCATCTCCCATCCGCTTTAGAGGCTCTGGAGCGTCCAGTAGGTCTGCCCCCGAGTCTGCTCCGCAAGGCTGAGGAAGTACGCCTGGAAGATGGTCCCACAAAGATTGAAGTTTCCATTGAAGATGTTCAGCGGTTGTCTCAACAAGACCAAGCTATTCTGGACGAAGTCAGAGTCACAACGTCCTCTGGTGGCGCCTATCTGATATGTCTGTTTCTCAGGCGATGGACGTTCTAGATAATGAGGCATCGGAGGATGAAGCTGCACGGAAAGTCAACAGTCTCGATAGGCTCCCCTCTCACGAAGCAAATGTCGAGTTAATAACAAAGGAGAAACGATATCGTACTATTCTGACACAAGCGGCTGCAAGTGACGAAACTGTACGGCAGAAGTGGGATGAATGGGAACAAAGTATCATTGAGCTCACATGGAGCGAGGTATGGAATGGATACGTTGCCTCGGCTTCTACCCGCTCTGACATTCTGGCAATCATGAATTACAGGAGGATCTCGAAGCGTCTATACCTTCATCGACAATTTCATCCTCCGCAACGACTGCGCAAGGCCGGGAGACACAAAATCACTCGCGGGCTTTACGTGTACAAATCGAGGCTCTTGATGATCTGCACCGCACTCGAGAACAGCTTGTCCGGCGAGCACAAACCCTAGTGGCTGCAGACGACATCCGTGAGCGTGTTATGAGACTCGCTGCGGGATATGCACGCCTTGCGGAAGTGACGCCTGCTATGTTTGAGGATGTGTTAGATGGGGAATTAGCGAAGTATGATAAGTTCTTCGTAGAGATGGGTGAGATCTGGCAACGCCAGAGGGCTATAATCGCAGAGATCCAGGTGCGAACTATTTTTTTACCCTTGATCACGGATATTGTGTTTGACGTACTTGATTCTCGCATTTTTCTTTGACTGTTATGAACGCTTCTGGGATGGGATTGCAGCGCTTGAATGAACTCTTCCTGCGGTCTCGGAAAGATGATCCTGTGATCAAGGAGCGAGAACACGCATTGCAGAACTTAGAGCTTGCTTATCACAAATATCGGGAAATCATGGAGAATCTTGACGAGGGGATCAAGGTATGTTGAACATGAGTTGTTGAGTGCACACGCTGGCGCCAGTTATCCCGCTATGCTGTCACTGACTCTGTTTCTCTCATATTGGCAGTTTTACAACGACTTGGCGACTATTCTGTTGCAATTCAAGGAGACATGCAAAAATTGGAGCCGTTCTCGGAATCAACAGATTCAGTAAGAGATTCCCTGATAACACAACCCGTCTCTGAAAGCTGATTTCGTAGTTCTTTGACTCGGTCATTGCAAAAACTGTCTGTGGAGCCGAGGAGTGATACACTTCCCTCTACCCACACGGCACCCCAAGTCGACGAAACAGAGCCGACAAACCTCGTTTCTCACTCTCCAAGTAGCGTAGATACGGGCCCGCCCGAAACAAGCAAAATTTTGCCAAATACAAGTTCTGGAGCAGAAGCTCGGGGATCGATCAAGCCTCAGCCACGTACGGGGCTCCATACTTCAACGCCAACGTTATCTACTCCGGGTAAGAAGTCGGCTTCGAGCAAGTCGGCCCTTGGACTCCCGGCGCTGACATCGACAGAGTGGGACTTCGAGGACATTAAACTACCGCCACCTCCGACTCCGAAGCGACGTCCTTAGTTTGGTAGCCAGTAGAAAGAGTGGGATTATGTATCACGGTTATCACCGCTCCTCTTTCTGATTGATTCAAGCTTCCTTTAACTTAATTAGCTGGAGAATATGTGGATGATATACGCTTGGATTCCAACATGATCAATGATACAACCGTAAGAATATATCAAGGGCAGAGCTTTTAGAAAATGAGTAGAGGACATAAAGTCAATTAGGTACACCTCAGAGCGAACCGCAGAAGCGGTTGGTAATCCAACTGCTTCCGCAGTAAAACCAACGACAGTATGTCGACGTCCGTCCTTGAGCGCTTGAACTTGCGCCGAGGGGTGTGACACATCATGACAGAAGTTTTGCAACTCCCTGTTTTTAGGCTCTACCATGGAAACAAGTTTCTATTGATTTCTGAAGTCAGGAAAAATTTGAGGTCGATCTGTGGAACCTCAAATTTTTGTAACCTCGTCACTAGGCTGGATTATTACATAAACGAATATAATATGGTGTGTTTAATGGTGTATTTTGAATTTAAGGCGACACCGTTTTTCTACGACGAAGGGAGCCTCCGTACAGTTGACATTACACGCTATATGTACTGGGAAGCTAAATGGTTGAAATATTTATGGAGGTAAAAAAAATTTCATTGTAGATAAGTTCTTTGTGAGAGTCAGGGAAAAGCCGATACAATCACGTTTTTGCGATCAACTGTGGGCCGCAACAAGGATAGCCCTCATTTCCACATCTCTTTTTGATACCCAATCCGCTAGCTCTACCCCTTCCCGTATACCTCTCCCTTCTCGCGCTGTTGCTGGACTGCAAGCGCTGGTTCTGCCTCAGTTTGCGTCAAGACCTTGACCACATCCCACCACTTTCAACGCTTTACAGATAACAAGACTACAAGACCTCATATCTCCGCCCTTCGAACGAACACCATGTCTTTTCAGGAACCTACGTCGCCGGGAGGCATGTCAAACCGCCGTCTCACTAATAGGAATACCAATCGTTATAGTGTCACTGCGCTATTCAGCTTGGTGGCAGAGCAAGATGTTGAGGTTGAGGATGACCTGGCGAGAGGTACGCCTTTGATTTATGCATTTTCTGCATCTCAATCATCGTCTAACGTGACCTCAGCCCAAAAGCGTCTCAGAGATTTGAAGGGCAAAATTTCTGCTCAGAGCAAGAGGAACTTCGTTCTTGAGCGCGATGTTCGTTACCT
Organism: Termitomyces sp. T32_za158; assembly: GCA_018857265.1. Classification (NCBI taxonomy): domain Eukaryota; kingdom Fungi; phylum Basidiomycota; class Agaricomycetes; order Agaricales; family Lyophyllaceae; genus Termitomyces; species Termitomyces sp. T32_za158. The sequence continues at coordinate 24,516 of JABAJZ010013687.1, read as the reverse complement.
TGATTCCCGCATCGCACTCCTGATTCAGAACAGGATGGCATTGGATGAGGTGAGCATACAATTCAATTTTCATTAAGGTTTTGACATGGCTTCCGTTTGGTTAGCAACGGGAAGTTGAGAGAACACTTGAAGACGTTGACCCCACCGAAGGACACTACCCCGATGACCGCCGACTTCAGCAATACTCTAATTTATTCTTCCTCCTACAATCCGAGCCTCGACACATTGCGGCTCTCTGCCGCCTCGTCTCACTATCTGAAATTGACACTCTTCTTCAAACTGTCATGTTTACGTTATATGGAAATCAATATGAAAGTAGGGAAGAACATCTTCTTCTCACTATGTTCCAGTCTGTTTTATCTGCCCAATTCGAAACGGCTACCGAATTTGGTTCACTCCTTCGCGCCAACACTCCTGTATCCAGGATGATGACGACATATACCCGCCGTGGCCCCGGCCAAAGTTATCTCAAGGGCGTTCTTGCCGAACGTATCAACAGTTTAATTGAACACAAGGAGCTTAATCTCGAAATTAATCCTGTCAAGGTGCGTTGCATAGTCCCATCCATACGTTGTCTACTGAACGAAATCAGGTATACGAACAAATGATTAATCAAATTGAGGAAGAGCAGGGGGTACTTCCACCTGAACTTCCTCGTGGAGTCGCTCCGGAAGTCGCAGCTGCAAATACAGATGTCCAACAAATCATTCTACCTCGACTAACTATGCTCGTAGAAATCGCGAGTAGTTTTCTGCTTACGATAATCGACAGTATGGAAAGTGTACCCTACGGAATTAGGTGGATCTGCAAGCAAATTCGAAGTCTTACCCGAGTGTGTATATTGTTCTATTCCAGTGTGTAACTCTGACCGATTTTCTAGCGCAAATACCCTGATGCAACTGACTACGCCATCTGTTCCTTGATTGGGGGTTTCTTTTTCCTTCGTTTCATTAACCCCGCTATTGTCACACCTCAGGCGTATATGTTGGTAGAAGGTGTTCCAGCAAAGCACCCCCGACGAACCCTGACTCTCGTGGGTTCAATGTTCATCCGTTCTGCGATCCTCTCTCATTGTTGTTGAGCAGATTGCCAAGATGCTCCAAAACCTGGCAAACAAGCCATCATATTCAAAAGAGGCCTACATGATAACCCTCAATCCTTTTGTCGAGAACAATAAAGCTCGTATCAACCAATTTTTGAACAACTTGTGTGAAGTTGGTGATTTCTATGATACGCTCGAGGTATGTACTTGCGCTCGTCCTTCCATCTGCGCCTGAATTGACGGATGCACAGATGGACCAATACATGGCTTTATCCAAGAAAGACTTAATGATCCACATCACTTTGAATGAGTTGTACAACACTCATTCCCTGATCTTGCAGCACATTGAGACTTTGGTTTGTCCTCTTTTGCTTGTTTCTATTCCCTCCTCTCCTGACATAAGCTTTTCCAGTCTCCTAACGACAAACAACATCTACGGATCCTGACGGACGAACTAGGCCCAGCTCCACCTCAAGTACCTCGAAAGGAAAATAGGACCATTGAGCTCAATTTGTATAGCCGTTGGGAGACGCCGATTCAGGATATACAAAGTGCACTGATGGACTCGGTGTCATCAAGCGATATGCTGTACATGGAAACCAAGTCGATCTTCGTCCAGCTCATTCGTTCCCTTCCTCATGCAGCTGAGAAACGGCCCTACAATCTAGCTGCAATTGCCGAACGAGCTGCAACTACAAAGGACGCTGTTTTGGTGCGCAAAGGAATCAAGGTCAAGGAAATGCTGCGGGAGCTAGAGGAATTCAAGATTGTAGAGGCGGCCGACGGTTACAAATTGATGCAGGAAGAGGTGGCAGCCGAGCTTGTACATCTGGGTAATCTGCGCGAGAAAGTTGTGCTCGAGACTAAATCCCTCGAGGCGGTGTACAAGACGATATGCGATCACAACAACTACATGCGTTCTCAGCTGGAGCAATACAAGGCTTACCTTCAAAACGTTCGACTCACGGCGTCGAAGGATAAGGCAAGCACCACAGGCGTCGGGGTTGTTACAGTGGGCGGTAAAGAAAAGAAACCAGTCAAGGCAGTCGTTCTTGGTCCCTACCGATTCACGCATGCTCAATTAGAAAAAGAGGGCATCATTGTGGAGAGTAACGTCCCGGACAACAGGTATGGCATCTTTTGGCCGTGATACTCATGTGTTCATCTCGCCTCAGACGACCCAACATCTACTTCAACATCACATCCCCGACACCTGGGACATTTATCATCGCGCTTCATTACAAGGGTCGCGAGAAAGCAATCCTTGAGATGGACCTCAAAATTGATGACCTTCTTGAGAAAGTAAGTAATCTGTATCTCCAGCGAGGTTTGAGAAACTTAAGGAGAGGTATTTTCAATGTAGCAAAAAGACAACAAGCACCTTCTGGACCTGGAATATGTCCAGCTCAACGTACCGAAGGTACTTGGCCTGCTAAAGAAAGTCTTCGCCAAGCGATGACCGGTGACCAATTACTTGTTACCTTATTTTTATACGTACAATCTTTTACGCTCATCCCTATTTTTTGCGCTACCCACATTGTACGCAAGTTACTTCACAATCCTTTATTATTATTACACTTGCTCGTTCTTCTTTCACTTGCCTCTTTCTAGGATGTATCATCTCTATGTAGCTAGCTGAGTACATGCGCCTCTCAAATGTAGTATCTGGAGTTCGTTTGTTGGTATTATTATTATGTCGAATCTACTGTTCGACCTGGCAGCAGCCCCCTAAATGTAGGTTCGGGTTGCTCGATATCAATGGCGTGAAACAACCTCATCGGTACTCACTGCTCAGTACCTTTTATAGCATGACTGATACTAAGTAAATGCTATAGCTTTGGGCGCTGTTTTTTGCGTTGCCAAGGTTTATTAGATCTCCGATCTACGATCGGCGCTGGCAGTTGGCAGTACATTACTTTACATATTCAATCTTTGTACATCATATCTTCATCCCGTCTTTCCTGTTTTGTTTCCCTCGTTTTATATAATCTCGGTTCTTGCATGCCTACGTAGGTGCCCCCTTGTCAGACATGTGGTCTTTGGCTCCACTCCTGGCCTCTCTGAGCTTCCTCGCTGTTTTAGCGGAAGCCTCACAACTCCGCTTTGCAGCACCTTCAAGTCCTGGTACACCTCCCCTCAATGCTTCTTCATCACGAAACATCGAGTTGAATGAAACTTCGTTGATCGGTATCACGCAGGTATCACTTTCAAGTGATAAACAGTGCGTACTGACGTATGTAGACACACTGTCCGCTCAAAATGGCCATGCAGGTCGTATTATACTCTGCTCGACATTGGCGCAATTACTTTTCGGGTCGCACTTGATAGTGCTTCGTCTGATTTATGGATAACATCCTCTGACTGTACCACGAAAACCTGTGACGCCGTGCCCCGATATCCCCTGAGCTACCAAAGCCCAACTTACGTGCCTGTCAACAACAGTTCTACTGTTTTTACGGTCAGTTATGTGGATGGAACTGGTGTGTACTTCTCAAAATTCGATGCTCTTGATCAAAAATGAATAATAAGCATCATGAAGTCGCATCCGGCTTTGTAGCAGAAGAGAGCATTTCGTTATCCAATCTTACAGTCGCAAAACAGGTGTTTGGTGCATCCCATCCATCCATTCCGTCTTCTACCTGTCTCATGTTCGAATCAAGGTATGGTGACCAACTCGAATGTAACAATGGTCGACGAGATCAGTGGCATTTTCGGGCTTGGCTTTCCCAGGCTGTCCTCAATTCCGTCAACCGTTACAAATGGTGAGCTTCCGTATGGTTAAATTTGCACCGGACTCGCGTCATGTAGTTAATAGCGACACCGTTCCTTGTTCAATTGGTACAACAAGGCCTATTGGAATATCCTGTATTTGGATTGAGTCTGACTCGCAATTCGACCGGAACGCTCTCTCTAGGTGAGTTTTACCTTCATCCCGAAAACGGTTCCAATTTGATATTATATCTGAAGGAGCGGTGGATTCTTCTATTGTCAAGAATACAAGTCTAATCAACTGGAACCAAGTCGTTGATTTTGCTCCTTTCAGCTCGGAAAGTAATTCTTCAAGCTATCTTCAGTGGGCCATACCAATTTCCGCTGTTACCGTACGTAAAGATGCTCATACCGCATAGGAAACCTCTAACGTTATGCTCATGTCGTGTTAGATCAATGGAACACAGATCAAGCCGTCATCAACATATGCTAATGTCACGGGCAACATATCGTTGGCGTTGTTTGATATGTGTGTTCTCTTTCAATTTGTTTCGACATGGCTGAAACTCGAGTTGCAGCGGAACACCGGGTATTTACGGACCGATTCAAGATGTGTGTAATCTTTCACGGAACTGGATCTCTTGTTAACCTATGATTTACTCGAGGTCGCGCGATTGTTCTCAACAATTGATGGTGCGCGGTTGGTTGACGCCAGTAAGCGCTCTAAATTCTCTTCTTGAGTCCTAACCTAATTGTAATTAGCGGGTCAGTGGGCAGTCCCTTGTGATACGGTCGAACCCTTGTCGTTTACATTTGGGTAACTTCGCTCCATTTCATTATTTGGTTTTCTCTAATGCAATCCGCAGCACAAAAAACTATACACTCCTTCCATCTGATTATATAATTGGACCTGCATCAGGTAATCCGAACCTTTGTTTATCCTGGCCCCATGGATCCCCCCCTAGCGCAGACGGGATCGACTGGCAGATAGGTGCGTTCCTGAGCGATTTTGCGAGTCGTGGACCCTCCAATGACTCGAGCATCCAGGCACAGCTTTTCTTCGAACTGTCTACTCAGTTTTCAAGTACACCTTTTCATCCATTTTCTCCTTTCAAATTTACTAATTCCTTTCCAAGCTATGGAATCAATTCGAAAGAACCTCCTTTGATCGGACTTTATCCCCTGCGCAACACAACGAACTCCGAAACTCCTAACTCTCTGTCGTTGGTATTTTCGTCTCTTTCTGCTACCATCGCCACTACTCTACCCAATTTTTTACTCCCTACGCCGACCTATACGACGCCTCCGTATGCGTTCAACACTTCCGTCGGGCATCTTCCTAAAGGGATCGCAATCTCTGGACTCGCTACAAGTACTTATCGCCCAATCCTCGGTACTCACAGTAATGCCAACGCTACGGTACTGCCAGAGATTACCCCAGCTCCAAGCCTTCTCACTTTCATCGTGACGAATTCTGCCGGTTCACTTGTCACTACGACTTCAACTGTTGTAGAACCGTCGGTGACGCTAGGTGTACCTCCAGGATGGAACGCGGGCACTCCGTTGTATATGCCGTCTTTAACAACTGCCTTCCTTGGATCTTCTCTGCCATGGATTTTTATTCATCTTTTCAGCGCTGTTTTCGTTTTATAAATTGAGCACCTTGGACATGATTATATTACCAACTAACTTATTATATGACATTTTCATTGATTCGGTCCGAAAGGTTCTTTGGAGAGCGTGTAGTATATAACTACGTAGCTATAGCTCAGAAAATGGGTGCGGAGAAGGAGAACGACTGGGAAAGAACTGTTGCAAAGTCAACCGTTTGGCTCAAGTTTTTGTCTCCAAAAACGAAATTCCGAGTTCCAAAGTGAAGAAAGCTATGTTGTGGGGTATCACTGAAAGGCCACCTTCCACATTCATACATCATTCTCTAAAGCACTTTGACTAGGAGAGTGATGCACCACACTTGTTCGTGCCTACTTGCTCAGAGCACAGTTCTATCTCTGACATTGGTCGAGGCGCTCCTTCGAGTAATGACGACCACAAATTTCGCCTTCTCGTTCGTCGTCATTGAACCATCCATTACTTGATTTGCAGGCTCTTTTCAGGTGGCTAAATGTTGTCCATCATATCTAAATAGAAATACAGTGTTCCTTATCTACTGGGAGGACTGACAGAAGCGATATCATGAAAAGTCCGTTGACATCTACCGACATTAAAAAATGGTTGAATCTAAACTTTCTGCGTCCCGCGTTGATGAGCTAACAAAAATCTTGTGATAAGGAAGATCACGCTCCCACAGCACACAACAATCTGAGAGCGAACTCAGTTCAGCTGCTATATTGACTCAGAATTGAAAATGAATGGTGTACTTACAGCTGAGAACGCAGTTGGCCTGATCCAGTTAAAGGTGTTTGTCAACAGAGCACCTTGTACCGGAGAAGAGCCAAGACAACCAAAACTTCCAATTGCCAGTGCAAGGCCGGTGCGTGCGCTATGTGGTACTCAGTGAAACTTCGCTTTCATTTACAGAAGGTTCTTTACCCAGATTCTCTCGGGCTGCGAGCCATTGCAGCATAACCAGCAACGGATAAGGAAAGGCCTAAATAGCGTCTCAGCGGCGGCTGTTTTGTGTTGATATTCAGGACTCACCAGCACCAGAAAAGAGACCATACAGGATACTGACAGCAATCAGAGTAGATTTAGTGTTACTGTCAAACGCGTGGTGTCAGCAATTTTTCTAGGAAGTATTGACCGAGAAAATTCATACACTCCAAGAACAGCCCAAATCATTGCACCACTGAAAAGCCCAAAGGGAGGTTGTAGATTCCATGGGCCAAAACGGTCTGCCAAGAAGTTTCCTCCGATGCGACCGAATGCACTAGCAGCGTTGACAATTGCAAGCTTGTTACCGTGAGGCTACGTCAGTACAGTTATCCTTCGCATGACATAACTATGAAACATACAGAATAGAAGGCAATACTGTGACCGACTCCGTGTTGGACGGCATACAACTGTATATAAAATACTAACAAAAAGAACAATATCGATCGTGAGCGGCTTAAGAGGTAGGACTAATGTACCTGGGAAGTAACAGCCAAAGAGCGAGACCAGACCACTGCAGGAAGTGGTTATTGATAAATTGATACCCACAAAGATGATCAACCTACCCAAAAACACCCATCATGTAGGGCACATCTCTTAAAAAGCTGATAATATCAAGTGGTGGCGCTTTGGCCCGAAGATTATAGGCGGCAGGATTGTTCCGCATAAGACCGTTCGCAGCAATGAGGCATCCGACGACAATGTATGCCGTTGCACGTACCGCCTGTGCAAACCCGAGTTTTGGCATTAAATGGCTGGATGCAAATGAGCATAGTTGCAAGGCAATTTTGAGGATAAAGAATCACTTTAACACTGAATGCGGTCAGCAACTTTTTGTGAAGATTTTTTTCGGTGACTCAACTGATGGGGAAAATGACAGCACCAATGGAGCTCCCGCTCAGAGCAATTCCTGAAGCAAGTGCCCTGCGTCGTTCAAAATGCATGACTAGAATGCTCATTGACGGCACAAAAGTCAGGCCAAGTCCAATACCCATTCCTACACCTTGAGAAAGGAAAACCTGATACAGGCATAAGTCGAACTATCATGTAAACTCGTAAAATAGCATAGTGAAGCACACCTGGAGATACTCTTGCGGCTTGACTAGTGAAAGCATAAACAGCCTACCATCCGAGTTGAGAAGACTTAGTTGACTGAATCTGAGGACATGTACTCACGAGAAGCCAAAGATAACCGAGCCAGTTATTACTAGCACGCGGAAGCAGCCAATATCAAAGAGTTTGCCGGAGACCAGGCCAAGGGCGAATGGCATCGCCAGTTGTAGACTTCCAATCCATCTAATAGGCAGACGTCGGAAAAAAGGACATTCGACATAATAATCAACTAACGCAATTTTGCTGGGTTGATTATGTGACAAGAATTCCCGGGTGTAGAAATCTAAGTAAAAGTGAGCATCATGTGGCACAGTATGATGTGAAATGGACAGAAATGAAGCTAACTACCTTGATAGACACCGAAAGAGTTAAGGTAGCTGCATATATCTGTTAGTGGTACTTGATATGTACAACGGCTCTCCCCCAACTGACCCGAATGTGGCAAACATCATGAACCACCTGAAAGGGAAAAAATTCGTGGCGATTAGGTATCATGCTTCTATGAACGTCTAGATGACCTACGAGCCGGCTACTGTACTCCATGCTCTGATACCGCCGTCCGGAATATCTGGTTTCGACCGATCCGAGAAGGCATGATCTGATTTTGGTGAGAGAAGTTCTACTTCCTCTGGCGTACGCATCATCATTTGTTGGTGGAGCTGAGAAAGAAGTCCGAACGTGCTGGAGATCTGATGCTCATGTTGGTTTTTATATCATTGGCATACGAAGGAGGAACAGCCTCAAGGCCTTTGTCAGGGTGTGGATCTACGAAATATTATGTGAGAAAGGGATATCGGTTATCGATAGAATAAAACATCACCTTCTACTGTTTCTCAACTGGCACGAGCCTGAGAAGGCGATGAATAAAACGTCAAGGATGAGAGGATAAGACATTTGAAACGCAAGGTACCAACGTCCTGGATCTTTAACAAGTTACCGAAGTCGGTGACCACGTCCACATGGTGTGTTAGAACGTTCTACTTAAGCGCAAAGGCATGGATGTTGCGATCAACGCCGTAAAACGAGTCACAGAACTCTGAAAGTGAAAGTCGCTGGAATGAGTCTCCCAGTTGTGGTTTAGATAGGCAAAGCAAGCGGCCTCTGATAAAGTATATAAAGCACATGTCTGAGTAATATAAAAGTTGGTTCGAGCACACCAGAGAGGTTGCACCAGAAACACCCACAACGGGTTTCAGATAGATCAGGCATGGTTTATCTCCGTGTTATAACTTTGAAGCTGCTGAAGATCTAGTAGCATTGGTTGTCAAGATTATCAGTTTCACACATGAAGGGTATGTCATAGAGTAGGCTGTGTCTTTCTCAAACGAAAACCCAGAACCAGGCGTTCAATTCAGCGACTACCTGACTCAAAATCAGTGTCAAGGTATTTCAACGTAGTTCAGCAGTCCCAGCCCAGTATGAGGTCATTGTTGAGCGGCGGAGACATTCGAGAGTTTTTCCTAGAGGTTTGGTCTGAACAGGCGATCAAGAGGCGTTGATTGGAGAATCTAGGAGTCAGGCTGTGATGATAATGTAATATCGTCTTGTCTCCCATTATCATCATGCGCGTTAACGTCTCGAAATATCTTGACTTCTGGCGCCCGGACCGTTACCCATACTCCTAAAACGCCAGCCTTAGCCGCGAATAGCCATAAGATTCACCTGATTAAAGAGCATGGAAGTCGGAATCGGTTGATTGTAAGACAAACATTCCAATTGACACATCCCTCAAAACATCCCACTTTGCTCGAACACAACGCGTAAGGTCTGCCTCCTTCAATACTCTGAATCTACACCATATCTCCACTTATCATAGTAAGACGTCAACGTGTGTATCTATGTTTTGTGAGCGTGCTTATGTGAGCTTACTATACCGCATATCAGCGAGCTTGGAATTCAACTGGGACTATCTATATCGTCAACTTAGCGGTTGCGAAACGGGATTTAACTGAACACCTCTTCTTTCGCGTTGTCAGAAATCAGGTTGCCAAACTCGAAAGTTGTAAGAATGAAGATTGCGATTCTCACATCCGGGGGAGACAGTGCGGGGATGAACGCCGTCGTCCGTGCAGTGGTAAAGACAGGAATTCTAAAGTATCATGATCGCTTATCTGTTCACCTCTGCTTGACAACTGTTATAATGTAGGGGCTGTGAGATGTGGGTAGTGCGCGAGGGTTATGAGGGTCTCGTTAGAGGCAACACAGAGTATAGTCAAACTCATGGAGTTGATCCACCGGCAGTGCCATTGAAGGATGATGTGGTCTCTCAAGACGAGAAAGCCGTTATTAACAATCTTAGATTCGGCGACGGTAGCTTGCTGAGGGATGGGGCCTGTGACTACGCAGGCGGAAGGACACTCAACGGTCGTTACATTGTACGCGTAGGCTTTGACGATGTGCGTGGTTGGTTTTCTGAGGTAAGCGCCGAATTGTACTATGTGATCTTCTACATATATTGATCCAACCGTATTAGGGCGGTACTCTGATTGGAACAGCACGATCAAAAACATTCCGTACACCTGAAGGTCGATTGATAGCTGCCTATAACCTGATTAAAGAAGGCATTGATGCCCTAGTCGTTTGTGGTGGAGATGGCTCTTTAACGGGCGCTGATGTTTTCAGAGCTGAATGGCCTTCGCTCGTTGCAGAGCTCCTCGCACAATGTAACACTTGACTTATCTGTTTTGCTCAGCACTGACTAAGAAAATCCGTAGCTAAAATTACCGAGGCTCAAGCCAAGGAACACGCTCATCTCAGAATCGTTGGTCTCGTTGGGTCAATTGACAATGATATGTCGATGACACACATGACTATTGGCGCACCGACGGCTTTACACCGCGTTTGCGAAGCGATGGACAACATCAACTCCACAGCCTTTAGCCATTCGCGTGCCTTTGTTCTTGAAGTTATGGGAAGGCACTGTGGGTGGCTTGCGCTCCTTGCCGGTCTTGCGTGAGCGTTGTGCATTTCTCGCCAGGAAATATTCCAGTCACACGGAAACATAGCGGTGGTGCAGATTTTATTTTCATTCCTGAAAGACCCCCGAAATCAATGCCGTGGGAGGACGAGATGTGTGCTGCTATTCATCGCGTAAGAGCCTTTCATGCCTTCAAAGTAACATCACATCCATAGTTGTTAGCACCGCGAGGTTGGCAAGCGCAAGACGATTGTAATCGTTGCCGAGGGTGCTATTGATATTGAACTCAATCCCATCAAGGCAGAGTATGTCAAAGAAGTCCTCACAACGCGCCTTGGACTTGACACGCGCGTGACCACCTTGGGTCACACTCAAAGAGGTGGACGACCATGCGCTTGGGATCGTATCTTGGTGAGTGCCAGAAGAAAGATTCAAAGTAACTCTGATTCTTATCTACCTTTCGAAGCCCACACTTCAGGGAGTAGAGGCGGTATCGGCTTTGTTAGAGGCTACGCCTGAGACGCCCTCATATATGATCGGAATCAAAGAGAATAAAATAACGAGAGTGCCTCTCATGGAGGCTGTAGAGATGGTATTTAGCTCTGTTTTTTGCGTTCTGGCTACGACATCAAATCACCCTTATAGACGAGAAATGTGGCACAAGCCGTGAAAGAAAAGGATTTCGAAAAGGTTATGTCTCTAAAGGAAAGCGAGTTTACAGAGAGTTTGGATGGTTTCGCAGCGACTTCCGTCTTGGTAGAGGAACCCGCCCTGCCCAAGGACAAAGTAAGCATCACGGTCGTGCTCCACTATAATCTTACCATTGAATATTTTAGCGTCTCCGTATCGCCATAATGCAGTGAGTTTGCTAATATTGGTGATAGTTTATCTTTTAACAGCAATTTAGCATGGGTGCACCTGCTGGTGGGATGAATGCAGCGACTCGCGCTGCCGTTCGTTACTGTGTCCAACAGGGCCACACTCCACTCGCAGTTCAGAATGGATTCCGTGGTCTTCTCGATGACAACATCATCGAGCTCTCCTGGCTTGGTGTCGATTCTTGGATGGTTCGAGGAGGCTCGGAGCTTGGCACGAACAGGGTTCTGCCATCGGTCGACCTTGGAGCTGTAGCATCCACTTTCCAGAAGTTTAGTTTCGATGCTCTGATGATGATTGGCGGCTTTGAGGCTTTCCATGCCCTGATGATTTTGGAGGAAGGCAGGAAACACTATCCCGCATTCCACATTCCGATGGTGCACCTACCTGCGACGCTCAGCAACAATGTACCCATAACCGAGTTTAGTCTTGGCAGTGATACCAGTCTAAATGCGTTGGTAGATGCTTGCGACGCCATAAAGCAGAGTGCCAGTGCATCCCGAAATCGTGTCTTTGTTGTCGAAACGCAGGGAGGGAACTGTGGTTATCTTGCTACGATGGGAGCTCTGGCGGTAAGTGCAGAAACTATGCCCATCTGTATTTTGAAGCTGGAAAGTCTCGTAGACCGGAGCTTCTCTAGTTTATACACCTGAGACTGGGATCAGTCTCGATATGTTACGCAGAGACGTCAAATTCCTCAAAACAAGGTATAGTCTTGACGAAACAGGCAGGAGCGAGGGTCGTATTGTCATCAGGTATGTTATAGCTTGGCCAGACCATCTTTAATCTCATGTCCGCACTTATCAGAAACGAGGCTGCTTCGTCAGTTTATACAACCGAAGTGCTCACCAAAATGTTCAAAGAAGAGGGTGCTCCTCTGTTCGATGCTCGTTCTGCATCGCTTGGACATACCTTGCAAGGTGGCGTGCCTTCGCCAATGGATAGGGCGCGTGCTGTGCGGTTGTCACTCAAGTGTATGACATTTATTGAGTCGCACCACGCTTTACTCCAAGCTCAGCCCGCAAAAACGAGGCAAGCATCTGGTGACAGTGCCGCTGTCATTACGATCCAGTCCCATTCTCTCAAATGGGTCCCAGTGGAGGAGATGGTGAAGCATGCTGACATGAAGAACAGGAGAGGAAAGCACTCATGGTGGCAGGCCCGGGGCGTTACAGAAGTTATTGAGACCCTTGCGGGCCGTACATCGATGAAGTAAACTGACACTCGGAATTTGGAATTATATGTATTCATCCACCTTCACAGTCCGTATTCGAGCCCATTGTTACAGCACCGCCACCAGGGTCAAAAGTTGTGAGGTTTGTTTGTGAGAATCGTCCTGGTTTCGTTGATTGGCAAAAACTCGTGGGAAAGCTGATAATGTATTTGTAAATGTTTATTGTTGAGGTTGACGTTTTCTCCCCTATCGCTACCATACCGACTTTCCCTCCTTTAGTGTTGTAATTCACTAATGATGGTTACTCCCCGACCCCCTTTGCCGGAACGCCACAGAAACCCTCACATCCCTGCAACTTGTGTGTTTAGATCCCTGCTTCCCTTCTGCACCGTTATTAAACGTGACATCTGAAATTACAGTAAAATCGGGTGCATTGCCTCCAGTCAAGTACCAGATTCTAACATGTCAAGGGAAGAATATTCTTGTGAGTATACAGTTGAAAATCCCCGCGTGTAGGCTTATTCTTGTATGTAGGTTGGGCGGATGAAAATCGAAACACCGACTGTACGTGACTTGCTCAACAGCTTTCCGAACTTCGCTCAGTGTCGTGCTCTTTCTAGCCTACGGGACATGCTTTCATCCTCAGACGATTCGACACAGAAGCTGTCAGCCTCACGACAATGTTCCGCGCTGCCTTCCCTAATGCACCGGATCATGACGAGAAGGGCGAGTTGCAGTGGGTGAAAGAGAATTATGATCTCAGCAAGAACAATGGTGGCCCCCATAACACGGAAGTGACCAGGCTTGCGGGAACATGGGTCAGCCCAGCCATTGCTAGGATATTGGGTGAAACGTACGGTCTTGGTGAACTCATCACTGCTGTTGTGGAAGCAACACCAGACCCCAACGCCAATTATCGCCGATCACAGAAGCCAGGGAAAGAGACTCCTGTGGCCGCACCCATGAAGCCCAAATCAGTATCTAATGCTGCTGCGACGCTACCAACGCCATCGCCAACCGCTCAACCAAATCCGACGAAACGCCGGAAGGAGTCATCTCCCGTGCCGGCACCTCTACCTGCATCCCCGTCGACCTCGCCAAACAAGGTGTCAACTCGCCGCTCATCGCGGCCGAGAAGCCCTGGCCCCCGAACACTACCTGCGGTGTCGTTGACGAGTCGGACGCCCAAAGCCACGAAGACGACTCGTCGAGAAGAGACGAAGACAATTTCGGCCAGCGGATCTGAGCTCGTTGTGGTGGATGAGGAGACACATGTAGTTGAGAATGGGATCACAGGCCATGAACTCCATGACCAAGATGTTGCTGAGCAACGGGCACTGGTGGAGAAATTGAAGGCGGAAAGAGATGCCGCCAACAAGGAGAAGGCAGCTGTGGATGAGGATGATGTTATGGAGACTGTTCCAGAAATCTCGGCTACCAGTGTCAAACGGCCGAGGAATGATGAGGATGAGGAGCGACAAACGATCCAGTTCCATCCCAAAGAACCTGAGGTTGAGCCTCGTATCATTGCAACCAATCGCCGCGTGGAACCACAACAGACAGCGACGCGTAAGCTTGCATGGGGCGCAGCGGTTTTTGCCTTTGGCGTTGGCGCAGCTTCCTTGTAAATCCCGTTCCTTATTATGTTCTTGAGATTATTACTAACGCAGATAACAGATTGATGCCCAACCTTCTCTAATCCTACCTTTTCTACACTCCGTCTCTGCTTTTATCATTGCTTCTTTTTCCGTTCCGTTGTTTATTCTCGTATCGTTTTCCTCCGTTGGTACAATACACACCACCTTTCTTGCCTCGAAATCAGCCCACTGTACCCCTTGCCCTTGTCTTACCTCTGCCCTGCGATACCTCCCATTCAAACGTTTCCATCCAACTGCTTTCGAGGTGAACGTCAGAAAGGATGGTCAATGTATGTAGTAAAGTCTTCCCATATAGTAGCCAAATAAACCGATTTACGACATGAAATACAGCAGAAAGACAGATGTGTTGCTTCATACACACACTCAGTGTGTACAACAATATTCCTAATCAATTCCTAATTATTACACAGAAGGACGACATACAATGACGCCTTCCTCGGCATACAATCCAGTAACATACAAAGCTCCAGTTTTGGGATCCTTCAGCCCAGTCGAAGACGACGAGAAGCCTGAGCCGTCACTTTGGAAAAGCGTCGTAATTTCTCGACCCGCGACCGGAGGGACTTTACCCATCGCTGATATGGGTGTTTTTTGATCAAAGCTAACTTTGGGTTGTCTTTTCTCCTTGCCTGACTGGGCGTCTATAGAAACGACCCAGCTGGGCGCTGTCTTAGCCTTTCTTCCTGCGACAGCGGTCAGGCTTGGGAAGTGTGGGTGTCCGGTTACGATGAGTGCGGATCCATCATGAGTGTAGCGAATGTTGTCTGGAGTAAACGGGACGGGAACGCTTTCAATGAGACGAGTTAGATCGTTGGTCTTGGGGTCGCGCTCGTAGAATAATATTTTGCCTAATGTCGTGGATGCTAGAGCAGCCTGGGTCCCATTGCGCGAGATGGCGATGCCGTTCGGGAACGGGATGAAGAGCGCAGAAAATTGATGTGTTCTGATTGGTAGTTCAGAAGAAGTTGCCGAGTTGAGAGTAACGTGAGAGACCCAGGCTAGCGGGAAAGCAAAAACAGATTCGAGAATCGGAAGAATGTGACCGATGTAGGGAAGGCGTCGGGTGAAAAGATGGTCATTGGTCACATAAAACGAATCAGGAGAAGTAAGCGCCAGGGCATTAGCCGAATGGAAGTAAGGTGATGCCACTGTGCGAACATAGTTCGCAACGGTTGGTAAAGAGGGATCGAGAGTGAATTGTTCGATGACAGTCCTGACGCGAGCATGGTTGACTACGTATACATTTGAGGAATTACCAGCATATGAAGGGTATACCTCAATTCCCAGTGGATGGAAGTCGTGGCCAGCGGGATATCCCCTGAGTTCAACGCGCTGAAGTTTGGAAGCGTCGGTAATGGCGTTTCTTCCAGCCCTCTTGGAGTTTTCTTCATTGGGCTCGTACAACCATAAAGAACCCATTGGTTCTGGGTCATTGAGCGGTCCCATTACTGTATTCCAGTTTTTACGGTTCGCGTCACAGCTCAGGACTAAAGAATGACTGAGAAGATTGCCCTGGGCGTCAAGGCGGTCCCAGAAAGCAGCATCTTCACAATACTTGAGATCTGGGCCTCCTTTCAAAGTTGTGCAATCGGTGTCAAAGTCTCCTTCCGCGTAATAGCCCTCGGTAAACTGGTGTTTTGTGAATATCGCATTTTTTGCGACGCGTCCACTCCGCCACACGATAATGCTCTGAGAGTCGGATCAGCAACCCTTCGCATTTTTCGACTAAGTCAGCGTACGACCAATCCCGCCACCCAAGCAAGGCTACGTGTAGTCACCATTAAAATTGTATGAGATTGACGCGAGAGATGAAAATAAGAAAGAGAGGGTGCTTCTGTTCGAGATGTCAACAGGGACCCGTATAAAGTACATCAAAAGGAAGAAAATTCCGATCATTGGTCTTCAAGACAAACCTCATCTGCTGTGAGATTGATCGAGACCATCCACACAGATATTCCGGCCATCCAGGTATCTTTACGAAGGTGGTGATGGTCTCACGGAGACCTGTATCAGAACTCGCTCTTACGTTGTACATCACCTGCGCTATACGATCTGCTTCCCAAAGATCGCCCCATTCAAATGCGACTGGCACAGGGCTGGCTCAAGGTACTGTCAAAGTGCCAAGTGCTTTGACAAGATCCCCCACCCAGGAGGGTCTCGCCTGTGCAGCGAGATGTGCGGAGTCTGTCAATGCAATTCGGACATAATGTGAAGAGGGAAATTCAGAGAGGTAACGAAGGTATTTGAGAACAAGGAATGTTCTACGATGGATTATGGGCATCAAGCCAGTCTCTGTAAAACAGCTTAAAAAAGTACACAAACACCAGGCTCTGGAATGGGTATTGTTCTTTTCTTGAAAACGGTTCCACTATTGATAGCTGATAATACTTCTTTCAGAGACTGTTGTTTATTTGTGAGTGACTTTTCGAGGTATGTAGTCTCATATCCTGACCATCTCAATAGTTTTATTCATTCGTGATCTGACTCGCGATCGCCTGCGTCCCCGAAGTTTACAGTGTTACCCAACTCTTTCTACTCGTTTGCCTTTGATGTCACCATCGGAAAATGTATGAGAAGGTCAACCCCCAAATTTACGCGTATCCAGAGTGTACGCCAATTTGTTGCTTGCAACGTTAAACTCTCGATCGGCACCGCGAAACAAGGAATACGGTGACCCTGAGATAGGTGGAACTTCCTTTAATATCCGCCTGGCATATTCAGTGTCCCAAGTTGAGCCGATAAATGCCCTTCAAGTAGAATATTTATCCGTGTTATTTCGTATCTTGATATTTGCACAGGTTCACAGTTAAGAGAACGGAACAGAAAGTATGCGGCGTGCTATCTGAGATGGATGTAGAATGACTGGTCAGGTCTTTGAGTCTGTATACTATCTTTGTTGAGGTACTTAGCATTTTCAATGCTTGATGTCCACGACAAGACTTTTATTTCTGTTGGTCTTTGTTTACTTGAAGCTTTTGGGAGTAACAAGAGGTACACAGCCAACGACCACGCGAGGGTCGCGTGAAGGGCCTCCACTCGAGCATGTGTGTTCTCTCCCCTTAGTCTCCCCCCATGTCCCCAGCTCCAGCAAGACTTATTTTCGCCTTTGTTATTGTTATCAATGCTATACTCTGGTCTCAAAGTCGATATGCCATTCAAGAGACCAACGCACTCCGAGGTCATGGCTTGATGAAGCGGATGTCGTTCGAACTACTCAACACGCCAGAGTCTATCGACGTACAAGATCAGGTGAGGCACTGCTCCCCTCGGCTTGCACCTCTTGAACTGAACAGGTTCAGTGTCTTCCCCTAGTACAACCGATCGCAGATCAATGTGCCCATGTTCAAGAGAGATGTCCTATCTCTGGGACGCCCATCTCAATGAACTATCTTGAACGATACTTTTGCACGAGCTTACAATTACGACCGCTGGCGTTCGTGGCTCTCAGCATCTGGTTGTTTTTCCTCTTTTCGACCCTCGGCATAAGTGCATCCGACTTCTTTACACCGAACCTCAATACGCTTGCACACATCCTTGGTCTAGATGAGAATGTCGCTGGTGTCACATTTTTAGCCTTTGGCAATGGTAGTCCAGATCTGTTCTCAACATTCTCCTCTATGCGGGCTGGTTCAGGGAACTTGGCCATTGGAGAGCTACTTGGCGCAGCATCTTTCATTGTCTCATTTGTCGTGGGGGCGATGTGCATTACGAACGAATTTAGAGTTGATCGGAGGCCATTTCTTCGTGACGTTGGTTTCTTCACAGTGGCCGTTCTATTCTTATTGGTAATCCTCTGGGATGGCAAAATAGTGTCATGGGAAGCAGACTTTCTCATCGCCACCTATATAACTTATGTCATCGGTGTTGTCATCGGTGTTTTGTGGGATCGTAGACAGGAGAGGAAGAGAATACTTGTCGAGCAAGGGCTCTCCGGAGATGATCCTGTTCCTGTTCCATACCGAGATGAAGGTGCGTTCGTTTTCAAGGACAAATGGAAAAGGCCTGTATTCAATGTTCAAAAGTCATCAATGACACTCCAATCGCCATTAACGTATCGCTTGCGACTCCTGTGCCCCCTCAAAAGGCACCGCCGCCTAATCCACCCCGCATAGACACAAATATCTACACGCGGCCAAGTCTTCACCCGAGTTCTCCCCGACCTAGGAGCCGTTCTCCCTCCCCTTCGCGTTCGCATTCGCACGCGCAATTACCCTCATTCTCTCTCGCGGGTGCCCTGGAGTTTGCTCATGTCGTCAATTCGCTTCAACGTGAAGCTGCTGGCCCATCATTGAGTATGTTCGGCAGTCCAGTTACACCCTATGCTGGTGGACATTATCATAGTCACCCCGGGTCTCGGCAGCTCACGCCAAAGAACTCCTTTTTGAGAGATCACGACCATGAACTTGATGATCGCAGTCCACACCCACCATCTTTAGTATCACCGATCAATCCAGAAGCGCCAAGACATATCCTTCGTAGTCAGTCGAGCGATTATTTCAGTCGCTCACCAGCAGCACTACAACTTTCCCCACTCTCTTCCAGTGCAGCTATTCCGTCCATAATCCGTACATCCGCTTCCCCAGCGACCTCCGACGCAGATTACGTGGACCAGCTATTTGTTCCGCGTACACGAATGCAGCGTCTTCAACATGTTATTCGTCAAATCTCCCATACACTGTTTCCAAATCTACATCACTTTCGTACAAAGTCTCTTTTGAGTCAAGTGGTAGGGATACTTGCGGTGCCTGCCGTCTTGTTCTTGACCTTGACACTTCCTGTTGTCGTGACACCATATGATTTGGATTCGGTGTCGCGTGAGAAGACTTTTCATGATAACGACGGCCTTTTGATAGGTTTTGAAGAAGAAGGCGAGGAGCGGGCGTTAATTGCAGAGGAGGTAGTATTAGAAGACACGCATCTGATGGGATTCAACAAATGGCTCATGGCCGTTCAGTGTGTGCTTGCGCCGTTGTTCTGCGTTACAGTCCTATTCAGTAAGTATTGATTGCTTATTAAAGTCTGCAGCATATTTACAAGCGCCTTCACTTCCCAGACTCGTCAAGCCGTCAAATGGTTTACTTGGGTGCGGCAGCTGTCGGGGGCTGCATAGCAAGTACCCTTGTAATTGTGTTCGCTGATAGAGCAAATCATCCGACAGCGAGATTAGCTCGATGTTCAATGGGCTTTATGGTTGGGATGGTGTGGATCATGGCCATTGCAGATGAGATTGTGCTTGTGCTCCAGGTAAGGCGGAATTCAGCTCCTTGACTCCCACGCCAACCAGACATCTAGGCGTTTGGATTCATCTTTGGTTTATCGGATGCACTCATTGGTCTAACTCTCTTCGCCATGGGAAACTCTTTGGCTGACTTGGTAGCCAACCTGAGCGTAGCGGTGTGTAGAATACCAAAGCTTCGTCTATCAGTTTCACTGAAATTCATTTCAGAAATTTGCTCCCATCATGGGTTTCTCTGCCTGTTTTGGTAGCCCCATGTTGAACATTTTACTTGGAATCGGTATCTCAGGTTCATATGTCACCCATCAGACAGGTGCTCCATATGAGCTCACGTACTCGACGATGCTCTTCGTGAGTACTATCGGTCTTCTCATCCTACTTGCCGCCACTCTCGTGTATGTTCCATTGAACGATTATCATCTCACCCGTCGCTGGGGCATCGCATTAGTGTCTTTCTATCTCATTCTCATGATAACTAACATCACCGTCGAGCTTAAGAGCGGATCAGTATCATAAATAAATTTTGGTACATAATATTTGCTGTGGACTTGGTATCTATGTATTTACCCTTTTTCGAGACCATATACATGGGGCTGTATCTAATTCTCAGTTTCAGCTGTCCGTCGGTGTTCGTGGTATGTGAATCATTGCTCGCACAAATGATGGACGTGCCCTACAATGTGTGTTTTATCATATCCATCCTATATGACTCTAAGATTAAAATTTCTAATAGCCATGATAGACAATGATCCGGATCCATCGCGACTGCAGATGTGTTTACTTGAGTCATATGCGGGATTACGGAATGTTTTGTAGTATGCAGAGTTTCCTGTGTCTACATGTCTATCATGCGCAGCACCGCCGCAGTTCGGAGTTTGAATGCGATGAGGTCATATACTTACTCTGGGTCAGACCCTGGCTTGTTCCCCACATCTCCAATGGCGCCAGTCAACTTCAAGCTCACTGAACCTGATGGACTCACTCGTCGTGTCGTATTTTCTGACAAACCATCCTGGAGTACTTTCGCCCAAAAAGTTGAACTGCTTTTTGGCATCCCATTTGAACAAGTTTCAGTATCTTACATCGATGCAGACAAAGACCAGGTGACTTTGAGTTCACAGGAGGAACTGGACGATTTCTATGCGACTTCATATACTGATGGTCAGGCTGTAAAGTTCACAGTCCAGAACTTACCCATCGCTCGTCTTCAGAGGACATTGTCCCGCAATCAGTCTCGAAACACAATTGGCATTGGGGCATTTGATATTGAAGATGACTGGCAAACCCTTCCCATGCCCCCCACCTCCGAACTTCAAGGACTCTTCCTGCCGAACGTTTTCAGCGAGGGTCAAACACATGGCTTTGTTGAAACCCTTGATAGTGACCGAGATACTACTATTAAGGATGTGGGTAGCAGCCATCGCGAGAGATCCATCTCTTCCGCATCATCGAGTCCCTTCATTCCTTCCATCGGATCTTTGGACAAAGGAAAGCAGAAGGCAGTTTCCGAGGACGACGTCTCGTCGACCGGGTCTGTGATTGGAGAAGATGCTCCTCCGAAGCCTCCGGTTCATGTGTTTGATTTTCAAACTCCTATTACTCCAGATGCGGCCTTTGACTACCCCTGCGCACCAGCTGAAAGCACTCCCAAAGCTGACCCTCAGACTCTGAATAACGCTGGTGTTCAGGTCGTGGATGTCGATCAGGACGCTACAAGCAACAGCAAGGACGGCCCAACTGGGTGTGCTCTCCCTATCCAGAATGATTCAGACTCAACTGCATCCACTTCGTTCCTTAACGACTTGAATTCCTTCTTTACCACATTCTCCAATGTTATCGTTGCGCATCCTGAGCTCTCAGAAGGAATGCGCAATATTCTTCGCAACACGTTGAATGGCACGTATTGGCAAGCTCACAGAGATAATATGACTCAAGCTGTACATGACCTTGCTCGTGAAACAGGAGACGCTGCGGAAGCTTTGCGCAAAGAAACAGAAGACGCAGCCAGGCGACGTGTTACTGACGCACTCGGAGGTGTCTTCCGGTCTTTGTCGGACACACTTCAACCTCCTCATCTTAATGTGTCCTCATCTTCTGGTCCGGCAAGCACACAATCGACGAAGAAATTGGAAGCAGTCAAACCAGTTCGAAACGAAACTCCCACCCGTCCATCCGCCCCTGGAGCCCCTTCTGAATCAAACCCCCGGGAGCGTCAAGGATCTGGACATTGGGGACACATGGGACACCGAGGGGCACCTCTTCCTTGCCCACCACCTTTTATCCCTTTCCGCAACCCATTCCCTCACCTGCACGTGCCACCTCCCCCTCCATTTGATGAAAGTTTCCGCAACTTCACCAGTTGGCCTCCGCCCCCTCCGCTCCAATTTCCTAGCCATTACCCTCCCTGGCCCCCTTCGCCCGTTGGCCCTTACCGTGCCCCTCCGGGCCCTCCACCCACTATGGAAACATCAACGCCTCACACAAGTAAACCGACGCCACAGGAGCTGCGGGCTCAGGTAGATGAGGCGAAAGCCCGTTACCGAGCGGAGAAGGAAAAATATCGTCTAGATAGAGAGGAACGTCGTCATGGACGAACGATGAGAGCGCAAGCAGTCATGGACGAACTGTAGGTCTGCAAAGTTAACACACCTTGCAGGTTTTTCATTATAATTTCACAGAGATAGGTCCCCTGCACCTACTCCCTTCGAAAGGTCGACAACACCTGTTATTGCTGTTCAGGGCAGGAGTAATCAGCCCACTTATGAGGTAGTCAATCGGCGCAATACTCATACTGGTCATGGAACATCTACCAGGCGTCATGTCAGTTATGGTTTGGAGCGGAATGATTTGAGAACTCGCACGATCAACAGGATTGCGAAGCGTCTGGCAGATGTTCGTTTCGACTTTTCCTTCATATACCTTCTTTTCTGACCTACACCCAATAGATGGGATTCAGCGAAAGTACACATCCAGACTTACCTAGCAAGATCAAAACTCAAATTCCTTTTGAGGGAATTGTTAGCAATGATTCGGAAGATGACATTGTCACAACTCTACTGGAAGACCTCCTTCTTACATCTCCCAAACCTCCGGTAGCGTCAGGTTCGAGAGGGAGGGAAATCCCTGGTGCTTGGCATTGAACAACAATCGAAAGAAGGTAACTATGATTTAGTATTATGCCTGTGCTTTTATGCCTTATGGACTCTGATATCTATGTGATTTGTGTATGTACTTTACTGAAAACTGTATTTTTACAACCCTATGTATGCGTGTTTCTGAATCATATATATGTGCGGTGTGATAAAGTGCATTGTCGTGGTCCTTCAATAACTGATGTCACTTGTTGCGCTTCGATAAGAGCAAAGCAAATGATTGTTCACAGCCTGGGATAAAATGAAGAGACTGTTCAGGAGTTGCGTTTCGAGGTCCCCGTTAGGCACCCCAAGGTGGTGCGTGACGCCATGCATTTCGGTGTGATATTTTTATATACTGTCAAGTCTTCAAGTCAAATCCTGTCAAATCAATGGTGAAGATTGTGCATATAAGAACCAAATTAGCTAGCCACTATGGCAACGACAAGGCCTCGCTAAGGAGCGCGAAGGAGGCTGTCATCGAGTGGGCAAACACTGTGATTTTTGGCTTTTTCGCACATTTATGCTCTTAATGCGAACGTTGCGTGTTGTGTACCATATGTACTGTGTAGAAATTCTTGTGACTTGGAAGTATCCAATCTTCTTTAGCTTTCTGGCTGATCTACTGGTTCGGTAGGTTTCTCTGTGGATGGTAGTGAAATGCATGGAAATGAATCGGCAAAAGGTGCTGAAGCCCGTCCAGAAACCTGTCTGACCTATTGAATCAGACGTTCGAGGTATTCGATGGCTTCGGAACATGGTGGTCCTCGGACATGGCTGGTGTGCCTAACAACGTCGCCTGTTGTCCACCATAAATCAAGAATGCGATCAAAGGTACACCGACAGTCCACAATAGCAATTCTCGCTCGTAGTGTCGAATAGTAGTCAATCTGACGTCTCGCGAGATCTTACGGAATGGCATACTGTAGGCACGAGGGAGAAGCTCAACGTCGTTGGAGGTGGAAAGTTAGGAACATGTCCCTAATCTAGGGTTAGGAGATTGTATGGATCTTCTTCCTCGATGAAGGAAGGCGTCTGCAGATGATGTTTATGAGATATATCGGGTGTAGGGCCGGGGCTCCGACCCGTCACAGATAATCACTGCGTTGATCTAGATCGACAGACTGTAATGCCTGGAGACGACATATCTTTGGGCACCGGCGTGCCACACTTGTTCAAGTTCTTGATCCCCAGCTGTCATCAAATTATCGGCCCAAGGTAAACGAAAACGGCCCCCTCAGGAATTTTGCCTTGGTTACAGGCAGGCAGATGATCGATGAAGATACAGTTTCAAGTCTTGTACCAAGGTTAGTGCCGTGCGATGCGATGCGATCCAAGATGTAATGTAAGATGAATGAACGGGATTGGACAACGCAACGAAGAAAGGGAGACACGTCTCCTTTCTTGTGTGTACCGATGGTGTATCTTCGGTTTTCCCGGGCCGGGTCAGGGTCACATTATGTTTTGCCAGTACAGATGTTGCAAGGCGCTGTAGTGTAGAGGTTATCACTCGAGATTTTGATATGTATAGATGACCACTTGTTCTCGAAACCCAGGTTCGAGTCCTGGCAGTGCCTCTCTACCCACTGTGAATATTTCTAACTTTTTGAGGATGTACAAATGTGCTGGAGATGCGAGCAAGCCGAGGAAAACACCTTGGAAAGTCGAGCTGTGGCGTGCTTCGGTTCTCATCTTACGCGCGCGCGGGGGCTCGATCGACCTCTGCTGCTAGGAGCGACGAGAGCGGGCTGCAGAGGCAACAGATGGCGCCGACCCGGCGAATAAGATAGCGAAATCCGGCTCGCTACGCGCGCGTAGCGAGCCACGTGTAATTGGACTCCGCGGCTGAACGCGATGGGTAAAAGTACAATACAAAGTAATGTAGGCTGCTATAATATGAAATATAGTATCATGGGAGAGGTGGGTGGGCGATCGAAAAGATAAACGACGAGAGAGACTATAGATACCAAAGGAAAGCGGGGTGAGCGAAGCCCAGTCGCAACAACGACTATCTGGGCTTACATTAATTAATCGGACTCCAGCGACGGAA